>JAQIXO010000065.1:0-51634 GCA_034700305.1 Protaphorura armata
ACTCGTGCTTCCAAATGTTTTGAATACTAACGAGTTGTTCAGAATACAGTATTGAATATTTGCTTCCATGATTTTTTCAGCTCAATGTAATTTAATGTTTCTGCTTCCTGACTTATTGCTTTAAATGCATTCGAACATTTAGCATCACAAATTTTATCTGATCCGATTGCTTCATTGTTCTCTTTTGTGTGGCCATTGCGGACATTAATGCTTCGACCACTCTTTATTTGAAAGCTTTGGAATTCTCTGAGCCCATATTCAGTGTTTTAATAAGCTTTCAAAGATACCCATTTATATTGCGCTATCCCCGCCTTATACATTACACATAAGATTGCTGCATGTGAATTCGGTCGAACGAATGCTGTAATTATACTGCATTGAGAATATGAAATGCTTCCAAAAAACCGAAACGCGTGACGGACAGACGGACGGACGGACAGACAGAGGGATCGCAATAAGTCGTTTACAACGTAGTATACTACTCGTCGCACGACTTAATAATGAGAGGTCGGTCATTGTTATGTTAGGATTTTTTGAGAGGTCTCTTTCTCTCTTTTGTAGTTTGTAGTACGTGGAGAGTTCAGGTTGTCAGGAGTTGACGTATTGTAACGTAAGGTATGAGTATGAGGAGACGTGACATGGACGTGACCTCAAGAAAGAATCTTTTACATCGCAACATCATATACCCTCCATGACATGACATGAAAATGATAGTGAGTAGTGAAATGACATGATAACCATCTGGATAGGTTCATTATTTTATACATTTAGTTTAGTAGGGACTGTTGTATTGCGCTATAATAAATTAGCTTCTGCGGCGGTATCTGTTTTTGCCGGAGTAGTTTCATTACTCTCACGTTTTTAATATCTTTTTCTGTGTTGTTTAAAAATGTAAAAGAACATACATTTAATGACATCTCGATCGCCGTAAGGAATGTTCTGGTATTACAGCGTATTTCTCTCGGAGAAGTAGACAATATGCTATAATGCTAATAAGGTGGAGTGAGAATATCACATGCGAAACTTTTGAAACCGCCTCTTCATTGATCATACAATTCGAATAACCCAGTTGTATACACATTTCCGGTTCATGTTCACGTCCGGACGTTGATGACAATTTAGATACACATAGTTTATTTTGAGTGGGTTTGTTTTGCTAATTGGCGGTTTGTCAGGGATATGAATGGATGTGAATGACTGGGCTTTTGTTGAGGTAGCTCATGTACATGTTACTGGTAGTGCGTGCAGAATGGCATAATGACAATAATAAGTATGACCCGAAGGTCATCGGACTACCATTGTAAACATTGATTAAAGCGATATGAACATGGAAAAGTGTAATTAGAACACAGAAGGTATTTTTGTTGAGCTGGAACTAATGATAGGGGCGGTTTTGCCAAATACTTAATACAACTTACTTTTTGCTAAAGCGAAAAAATTAATGAGGGTTTATGTTTTTTGCTGACGTTGATTGAGAATAATGCTTTGGTCCTGCGTAAGGGGTACGTGGTTCATACATTCGTAGTTATGAGTCACCCTGTAAGTTTTCCTTGGAAGATTTGAGCTATGAATGTTTTTGTTTCGTTGAAGAACATTACATTGGCTTTGATTACATTGCGTCAATTGCAGAGACAGAAGATTTATGATGCTGATGCCGATGGCTTCTGGAAATAACAGATTTGCTTGAGAGAGATAGTCAGAAGTCAGAAACTTGTGTTTGTGTTTGAGCTTGCAATGTTTTTTTATGGAATGAATGGGACCCCAGAATTAGTGAACTCATCAGTATAGCCACAGCCAGCGCCAACCGCAATATGAGTTTTTTTGTCAAACTTGGCATTGCTGTTTACAGGATTGCAAGTTGCAGCTGTTTTTATACCTTGTCCCATTTATAATTTGTAATCTGGAGTTTTATTAAGGAATCCTTGGGGTGTACTGTGTTATGTATTCACACAAGGTAATTTCAAAACAAAGTTTGACAGCTTTGATTCAACAATGAATTTATCATCGTAATTTGAAAAGTTTTTTTTATCAAACTCACTGTACGAAATCTCATCCCCTATGGTGTAGTTACAGATGAATTGGAATTAATTGGGTAGTCAAAACATTGCCAAATATTTTTTTTATTTGATGAAATGTACCAAGCTGAGAAGTCTCATTTTGATTTGTGGACTATAATTATTAGTAAGGACTTGTGTTTTTTTTTGCCATGTTGAATACACTGAATATAATTTTGCCGATTACACTTTCAGTATGCCTGACAAAATTTTTGGTATCTCGCCTGGTTGAATTCATATCTCGGCGGATTTAACATAATTCTCGTATAGTGTAATATCGTGGGACGTTTTATCGAAATTCTACGTCCTCCTGCGAAATGGGAATTGACACATGGTAGTAGCAGAAATGGAAATGAATATTGAATTTTATAGATGGAAATAATGGGGTTTTGAAATCGGAGCTAGAAGTGGGATATTAAATTTTGATGATGTTTAAAGCTATGCACTGGTCTCTTCAATATCTCTGCTCTGGGTTGGCTGGTTTAAGTATCGTAGTCTTGCTGTACTGCATAATACTGTAGGTAGAAATGGATGAAATGTCATACTTTACCGCAAAGTAGAACTCTCGCGATATAATAAAGGTTTTCGGGCTATATTCGGTCGGCAGCAAAATTCATGCAGTTTTGGTTATGCTAGGACAGACTTACAGAAACAGACCCGAGACTTACGACTTGAAAAACCACCGAAGTGGAATGTTGAGAGGACAAGGGAGAACAGAGAATGAATTTTAAACTTGAAATGTGAATCTTGGTCTTGGTAAGGCACACCGTACCGACCAAACCAAGTCCTAAGGAAATATGCGAAACATTCTTTGGTGTGAGTGGTGGCCTGTCAGCGTACTTGACACTGACATATTGACAGTGATTTAGTGCTAAAGCTATGCTTCGTTGCGTTATGGCGTTATGGTTATACTATGACCAACCATTATATGTCTTGTTAGTAGTTAGTGTACCATTTGCAAAAAAGTTATGACTGTTAACTGCAATTGCATGGTGAGGAGACGACCGCCACGACACGACACGACTTAATTGTCTCTCTCGAGAGAGATGAGTGTTGAGTTAAATGGGTGCTTAGTGTTTAATTGTCAAATTGTAATTGTAATTGGAATTGTAACGCCACACTTCCGCTATTTGTTAGATAGGGTTGATGACTTCGACTTGTTGTAATTGTTGGAGTAAATGCAATAATCTGTACTGTACAAGGTGTTTCGTATATGTTTTTACTTAATAACGGGGCCTTTAGGTTCGCTTCCATGGATAGTATGTTGAGTCAATTATGAACCACACTGTAGATTTTGTTTAATTAAGAATTGGAATGAATTGAATATTTATGTTTTGTTTTCTTTGTTCCCTCCAGGTTGAAATCATTTGAACTTATTATATTGATGTTGAAAAGAAGAGATTGAAGAAAAGACGGAGTGCAACGGAGGAGATAGTCGTGAGAAGAATGGATGGTCCACGGGCAGAAGACGTCCTGGCACTGCTACAGGATCGCTTGGCCATTGTCAGTGGAGGGAGGGACAAGAGAGGTGGACCACTCTTACTATTCCCGACCTCACCCAGGAGAGACAGAGCTCAAGCAGAAGATCTCAGGCGCCTTCTTCATTACCTCATCTCAATTCCATGGTAAAAATTATGAAATGTTTGAAAAAATAGTTCCAAGTACAGGGTACGGCAAAAGTTACCGTCTTTGTGCTTCAGCATGCAAAAAAGATGGCTTCTTATGTCCCACCCTGTATACTAGGAAACTGTAAAATTCTTATTTGCGCGGACAGCTCTTGTTTTTTGATTTCGAATATAATTTTCGGACGGAAGCTTATTTTTTTATATAGACGTAGTAAACGAAATTAGTAGTATAATGTACTTTGTGAAATTAGGACGAAAAAATAGGTAAATGGCCCTTGGAATTTAACGAAGGTGACGAAGGAAGTCGTACTCCTTTTTCCTGTCATTGTATTGTTTAGTCCTGTTTGTTCTTTTACATTTTTTTTTTATAAAACGGAACAGAATGACCACATAATTTTGGTTTTGTATTTTGTGTTTTTTTCTTATTTACAGTGAGGAGACGAGAGAGCGCGGTTTCACGGTTGTGATTGACATGAGGGGTGGAACATGGTCGAGTGTCAAACCAATACTCAAAATACTCAATGAACACTTTGCCACATTCATTCACATTGTCTACATCATTAAACCAGATAATTTTTGGCAGAAACAACGAACTAGTTTGGGGAGTCACAAATACAAATTTGAGGTAAGGCACGCACGGATGTCTACTGTATTTGTTTATTCCATCATTTTGGAATTCCCTTTTCTCGTTACCGTTACCTTGCTTGTTTTACTTCCGGGCGGACGCGGACGCGGATGCGAAAGCAACGCAGAGGAAGAAGGGAAAAACTAAAATCCATTTTGCAAGAATAAAAATGGGCTCTCCCTCTGTTTCTGTTCAGTTTAGTCCAAATTCTCCAAATGTTTCGTCCCACGATTTGCATAAATTATGCGTACCCTGTGGATGCTCACCCGGGTTCCTTTCTACATAATTGAAGATCTGAAATTAAATCAGTGTCCCTCGTGTGTACGTAAAATCATGTATTTAAGCACTCATGGTATTTCAGGAAAAGCCGCGTCTGTAGTCCGCGTAGCTAGTCCAGGTATTATATTTTAAAGAAGAGAAAGGATTTAAAAAAAGTGAAAGTAAAATAAGTACTTCCACGCAGAGAGAGACAAACCATGTGAAACTTAATGGGTTAGACTTTTACTCAGATGACGCGGGTTAAATAAAAATACCGGGTATCCCAATAGGAACAAACTCTTAAGAAAATAGCTGTTGATCCCGAGTGTAAAGATCTAGATCTAGCCGGATCTAGGGCGACTAAAATTATGTATTCGCAAAGTGTTCCTAGTGAGTGAGTCACATTATGGGAATGCGTAAGTTCATGGAAGTTATGCGTTTGGCGTGTGCTGGGAGTTTGATACATTATGCACTCACTCAACTCTTATTTTGGGAATTTGTATTGGACGTGAAGTAAAGTAAAAGGTGAGTAGGAGGAGGTGAGGTGTGGGTCTCAGAATTCACTTGCCAGGATGCATTTAGAAAAGTAGAAGTTAGAAAATAGAAAAGTGAAGAAGACTTTCTTCATTCCATCTATTCATTCATGAAGAGCCGGACGGGGACAGGAAGGCTAGGCAGTGGTAGCAGACGGCAGCAGTGCCAGCCAGAGCCAGGGTTCTACGATCTAAGATTCTAACAGGGAACTCACTTTCTACGTTAAACTGTAGGACCAGGAATATAATTTCATTATAGAAATTACATTAGTAGAATATGGAATATGCTTTAAAGTTTTTTAAGCTGGGAACCAAAATTACTAAAAACATATTTTTTTCACCTGGTTGATATCAATTCATGGAGAGACGCCAAAAATTCGCCGACTTTTGAACCGAACTGTTAAAAAAAACTCTGACAGTTGCTCCTATTTTTTTAAAAGTCTTAATTTTTCGTGAGTCAAAAGAGTTGGTCTTGTTTTTACATTAGAAGTAGTTTCCTTGTAAGATTTCTAAGATTCAAAGACTGACTAGAAGATGTAAGGGAGAAAAGTAAGAGCAATCCTTTTAAGATGCAAGTCCAGTGAGGCGGAAAACGTCCATAAAAGACAGACGAAGAAGTCTACTGTCTTGTCTGTGTGCTCTTGGAGCATTGAATTTCCCCATACTGCTGTATATGCCACGCAATCCCACATCTCTTCTCCTTTTCTTTTCCCAAAAGAACCGTTTCTCTCTCTCCGTCTTTTTTTGACACAGAGTTGGAATGACAGGGAGGGCGGGTAGATGAATTTGTCGGATTTTAAGGGAACGTTAAAGGGAATTTATGCAAAGATGAGTCTAATTGATAGCGAGGCTGAGAACATGTCACTCCAGTCCCAGGGTTATAGGGTTAATGGAAAAATCTTACAAGGGATTGGGCTTTGCCGCAGACGACTATGCTCTAATGGTGATTGAGTGTTCAGATTAAGATTCGGTCTTGTTTCATCTTGGCATCACATATGCAAATTTTATCCATTTGTTGCCATGATCTTCAACAATTGAATCAAATTGTAAAAAAACATCCAATTTACGAAAAGTAGTTCAGGTACTTAGAATTTGGAAAAAATTTCAACTACTATTTAGACAAGATCCAGAGGTGTTTAACAATTGAAATCGCTCCCTTGTTGCACGTGAACCCGATTCCCGATTGTGCGGAAAATATTATTTCCTCAGAGTTGTAGGGAAATGACCTAAAAACCCGTAAAGTCCAAAATGGCCAAAATAAGGCTGTAGGATTCAGAAGTGCAGAATGTGCAGAAATTACAAGGGAATGTCCGTCACAGCACAACACATTGATTGCATAATACAACCATGCTAGAATTAGCACTACAGGGTTTGGCCGCCAATATTCTCAACAGTTGAAGTATTTCCCTTGTAGAAACCTGATTTTGACGAAAACAGAAAACTATTCGTGGATGCAAAATCTTTCAAGCCATAAAAAATTTCCCCTAGCAAAAATTTCTTCCCCCCGTGTCCTTAATGTATTAGGTCGCGCTTCCCCCCGTCTCCCATGTGTATTTCGAAATTTTCTTCCCATAGCATTGCTTGCGTGCTAGGAAAGATTTTGCATCCACGAAACTATTAGAGACTTCATGGGAGCAAACGGCCTAGAAAAATAGTGAAGGAACCCGGAAGTGCGTAATGGCGGCTGTGTTGAAACATAAAAGCCGATTTGATACTTTTTTCCCCTTTCATTCGAAAAATCGGTGATATATTTAATGAAACGGAACTGAGAGAAGGTGGAGATAGCTCTTGAATGATGACTCGTCTTCTCTTTGCGTTGCTCTGATTAAGATTGATTAATAGATGACTCTTTGACGTGTTATGTGTTTTTTTCTTCTCTTTTTTTTCTAGACTTCCATGATAGGTATTGATTTTCTTCTCAAGACAATTGAAGCAACTCAACTCACCGTTGACTTTGAAGGATCCTTCCAATATGACCATAAACAGTGGATTGACTCCAGGGTGGTAAGTAGAATAATATAAAAAATACTAAAAAAAATATCTTACTACAAAATTGGGACGTTCGGACAATTTTTATGAAATGGATTGTTCCATACGGAAGTCTAGTGTCCTTTCGATTTTTTGTACAAACTTTTGTTTTTCCTTATATTTGAACAACAGGCACTAGAGAATTTTTTATGGGTGGCTGGGGATTTATTGGATCGACTGGATGACTGGCGTGAAGACATCACACGGAATGACTTTGCTGAGGACGTTACCGTCGTCAAACATGCCATTGAATCTCATGAGAAAATCAAAGACAAAATTACAAGAGCTCCTTTTGAAGACGTGGATGCCATGGGCCAGGATTTACTCAAAAAGTGTGTGGATTTTTCAAATTTATTTTGTACAACTACAACATATTCGCATGGTCGCAATATTTATAGGGTGCCCCAGAAAAGTGTACGTCTCAATTTTTCTTGAAGCTGTCTTGGCGGATACAGGGTGTTCTTATTTTCGTGCGTGAATTTTTAACAGGTCGTCTTTATTTATAGCATGGTGAATTCTGCAGTGTGAGTTCGAGTTCGTTGACACTTGGCGAAAATTAATTGCAAATTCGCCAAAGACTTGGTTATTTTTTTTCTTCTCTTCTGGATGGCATTGTTTCAAGTGTGGCTAATTTGACCTATTAATGAAGACAGACGTAGGACATAGGACTAGAACGTGGTTTGGGCTTAAGCTGAAGCTCAGGCTTGCGTGTCCTCATCCATTTCATTGCATAGAACATTTATACGAGGACTAGGACTTGTTGGGTATTTGGTTTCATAATGAGGGTTTAACTCATTGAGTAACTGAAACTGAACGGTCTTTCCATTTTAATGTCTGTCGTGTTTTTAACTACTCACTCCCTCGTTTGTATTTTATTTCTTCTTAAGAAGGAGTGCCGCTCAGACCGGCCGGCCGGCACGGCAATTCAATTGCAATTGCATTATAAATCGGCACTATTATGTTACATGTGCATGTACAGAATGTTATCTCATGTTATGTTGTTTTTGTTTAACAAAGAAAGAATCTGGCTCTGGCTAAGCCAAGCCTATGACATTAGTAGTCTTGAATAATTCATTTTATGAATGAACGGGAACGGAACAATGACTGAGTGACTGAGACTGAGCAAATTCATACGTACATTTGCAAAATGTGTATGATATGTGTATGTGTTTGTGAAGCTTGATAAAATTTAATGGGTTGGAATGGAAGAATTTCACAATTCACATTATTGTCACATTGTCCTATTTCCAAAATTATTTTTATTGTTATTTTTCTTTGAGTTATTTGGGCAGGTATGGAATTTATTGTTTTTGTTCAGGATTATGAGACTTGACGATTTGGATTGCAAAATATGTGACATAATTTGACACAAATTCATTGTGTTTGTTATAACAGTATACAAATGAGAGACCAGGCAAAAATATCTTCGGTTTCATCTTCATGGCACATATGTTATTTTTCAATTTTTGTACGAGGAATGTATCCTATGATTAAAATTAATTAATGTTGTTTACTTTGTAACAGACTGAGCATCGATTCCACAGCGAATGGAAGTTCGGGGTATGACTCTGGTTACTCGGGTCGGAGTAGTTCATCCAGTTCTGTAGTTTCGAATCCTGATATGCAAGTGAGTAATCACCAATTAATTGACGTACCAATTATACCTTACTTTGTACAATTATGAATGATCAATTTATTTTTTAATTTCCAGGCAAATATTCCAACGATTATGCAAATGGTAGAGCAAATCCATGGTGCTAAGGAGCAATTGCTTCAACTTTGGCATTCAAAACAAGTCAAGTTGGATCAATGTTTTCAATTGCGTCATTTCGAACAAGACTGTAAAAAGGTACGGGATAAAATTATGACCTGATGTGATGTATTTTAATTTCTTTTAAAAAAATAATGAATCCTAAAAATTCACGATGTACTTACAATTATAATTACAACTATTTTCTAAATTAGCTAAGTGCGCTAAATCCATAAATACAGTGTTGACAATGGGGGCTTCGTCGTGTCGTGTCGTGTCAAGTTTCTCTTAATTAAGTATGTTAGTTTAGAAATCTGGTAAAGTACGTAGGATTTATTTTTAGTAGCGAAACTAATATTAGGCATCATCATTTTTCATGTGACTCCACCGCATGACAATGAGACAGGCTATTTTTTTGATAAGAAAAGTAAGAAATAGAAATTGTTGAATGACGATGTAAAAATTTGTTCATTCAAGTCGTACGGTGTGTGTGGCATGGGCTATGAGCTATTGGCATGACTATGACATGGCATGGATCGCATGATTAACTAAATGACTTGAATTGTTTTGAAATGTAGGTTAAGATACATTTTTTTTGTATTACTCAATTGAAGGGGAACAAAAGAAAAGAAGGAATGAGGAAGGGAATGCGCGGACGGCACAGTATGATGAGAAAAATTCTGATTCTTATTCTGAAACAAGTTCGAAATAAAATTTTATTGGGCGGGCAGGCGGTCGACCGAGTAGTTAATGGGAAAAAATGTATCTCATAAAGTTTGAACGAACAACGAACTGAACAAAGAGTAACCAGGTGCATTTAACGGATTGATTTCCCATGCATGTTATGCCTATGCATTGCCTTGCCTCCCTGAACCCTGATTGCTTGGCTTGCGTGCAGAAGCAGTCATGTCTTCATGTTTTTTAAGAGAGAAGTGAAAATGGGATAATTAAGTCCTTCCAGATTGGCACATATTTAACGTCTCACATGGCATGGTAATGGCAGTGTCGGCAAAACATTAACCTTCTCATTGTCACGAATTCAATGAGCTCAAAGCATTCGAGCATTTATTTTTATGGCGCTGCTTTGGGAATTGTCGTGAGAGTTTTCTAAAATTAGGCAGGCACTTTCGTATGGGTAAATTGAAATTTTAGTTTGGGGTTCAGGTGGGCTATTTTACCGTACTGAAACTTATAATTAGGCAATAAACTAAAAGTTATGTGCGTTGCGGAAGAATTGGAATGGAAAGAAAGTATTTTCAAATGAAATTCAGTATTAAATTCCATATATTTATTTATTTACAGATGCTGGACTGGATACGCCATAGTCATGATGCATTTCTAACAACTTATGTTGAAATTGGTCAAACTTTCCAGGCAGCGAAGAGACTCAAGGCTGACCACGAACAATTCACGAACAATCTCATGGTTAGTAACCCATCGGATACCCAGATGTATTTTTTTTGTTACCGTCCAGTAATTTCATTTTTGAGATTTAAATAACTTTTCGAAGAGTTTGCAGTTTGTCCAATTTTTGAAATATTTTGATGTATTTTTTTTCCAGAACGGATTCGTGAGTATAAAGCGGATACTTGCCATGGCCTCACATATGGTTGATACGAATCACTATGCTGCTCAACACATTCGTAGTTTAGCTGGGCGAATTAATCAAGCCTGGAAAGAGCTTACGTGTGCTGTAAGTAATTGTTTATTATCGCTCGTAATTTTATTTTATTTAAAGTTTGATAGATCATTAAATTACATTCAATTTATAATGTAACGTGAGAAATAGTTTATCAAACTAGGTTTATATTATAAATTTTTATTATCGAATTTTTAATAGCTGGATGAACGAAATACTCTTTTGGCTCTCTCCGTCTTATTTCATCAAAAGGCTGAACAAGTAAATAATCAAAATAATATGAAAAAATGATTGGCGTTTAGATTTTTTAAAATATTTTGTATTCTAATTTCTAGTACGCTGAGAAAATTGTGAGTTGGAGTCAAGCCTGTGATAGTATGAACATTCCGAGTGAAGCAACAGTTTTGGAGACTTGTATTCATTCTCATCAAACTATCTATGAGTCCATGTGTCAGGCCTACACTGAAGTGAGTACAGTACAAACACGGT
Source organism: Protaphorura armata (assembly GCA_034700305.1). Lineage (NCBI taxonomy): Eukaryota > Metazoa > Arthropoda > Collembola > Poduromorpha > Onychiuridae > Protaphorura > Protaphorura armata. The sequence goes on from JAQIXO010000065.1 coordinate 11,002, forward strand.
AGAACACTTTGAGGTGTTACCCTGGAGAGATTGAAAAAAAACTGGACTGAAAGGGGAATGGAATGGATTGGGCGGAATTATTTTGCGTTCCAGTTCTTCTTGCTTGCTAAACTTGCTATGCTTTGCTATTTTTTCATTCAGTTGCTTTGCTTCACTTGAACTTCATTTGCATTTGCTGAATTAAAGATTTTCACTGACTGTCCGCCTCGGCTGGAGTGGAGTGAGTGGTTGCTGATTTCGATTTCTCTCCTGACTGCTTTCGGATTTGTGTTGATTTAAGATGTGTGTGTGTACGTAAGGAGATGAGTATTCTTCCCGGCTTTCTAGAGGAGAAAACGTTACCACTCTGGGAATACGTTTTGGGCACATTCTTACGTTGTTTATTTCAAGTTCTAGTTTTAGAATTGAATGGAAGGATCTTATTTGTTGGCCCGTAACTTGTAAAGTCTCCTTCGTTTCGTTTAGTTTCTTCTGTATATTTCCCTGAGTGAATTGAGTCCATATTATATTCATTGTGTGTGAATTGTAAACTTTTACTTTACTTTCTTTGACGAGTCTTGAGTCTGATTTTCTTACTGATTCAACTCAACTCACTCACCCATACACACTACTTTGAATCTTCTTGAATTTCTTACTTTTCTTGGAATTGGAATTGTCCTTGACATTACACGCGGCTATGACTTTGTTATATTTCCTTTTACTATTCAAATATTCAAGAGAAAGCGAAATCGTTTAAGTAATTGTAAACAAGGACTAAAGATACAGTTCTAGGGTAGAGCAATGGATTAATGCTTTTATTGTACGTTTAGTTTTAAATAGCTTGCTTTTTTAGGAAATATACTTGAATTGCGTGAATTCGAACTGAAGCCATTTAAATTACTAACATTAGTAATAATATACAAAAATTAAGAGCTGTGAATTAATGCTTTGCTTTGCTTTCCATCCTTGATTTTATGATTTGACTCTTTTCGGTGTGATGTGAAGTGATTCGTCTGTCTGGTGAACTAATGGTGAATATCATGTAATGTAAACTGTTCAGTGATCTTTAACTCTATACTCCTGTTTTTCTTGTCTTTTGGATTTTTCTGTGCAGCCGCCTTCTGCCATAATGCCAAGTTTTGATGCTGCGGAACTCTATCTATCCAAAGTTTGAAGCTGATATTATTTTATTTTGGCATTTGGTTTTTGTTGGCTGAATTTTATTTATTAACATCCTCATAATTTTGTTGATTTAGGTTCATAGTACAAGCAAGAAATTATTATACCAATTGGATCATTTGGTTCATGTTTGTAATCAACCTGGCATGGAGATTTTGGCTCATAAATTAGTAAGTTCAATTTAAATTGAAACTTTGTCGTGGCATGTTTATTCGGAATATGTGCTATAATTGTTTTTTATATTTTGAAATAGGTCGATGAAATGGGAAGACTTGTCCGTAATACTGACCCAGCTGCAGATTACTCTTCTGGAGCTAAACATGTACTAAATGTGATTCATGAAATTCTTGCCCGCCATAGAACGTTAGAGCAGAAATGGACGACGAAGAAAGTTAAACTTCATCAACGTTTAGCACTCAAATTATTCAAGGAAGATGTCAAACAAGTGAGTGCATTAAGTAAAATTAAGTGTATTGGATTTGCCAAGTATTTATTTCCAATTCCTTCCTAATGAGTTAACCGATTCTTCGCCAAGTCGAAGCAAAATGTCAAAAAATATGTATATTGACAGTTGGACTGAATACAAAATACCAAGTGACGAATTGTATCACTTTAGAGATGTGGATATTGCACTGACTGAGTTTAGAATTTCATCCAAAACTGACTTCGTTGTTGAAAAACTAATTTTGCATATTTTCCAGTTGGGTCAATTCATAAATTTTGAGAAATATGTTATGAACGTTTAGGCACGATTGGCCACAATTTGATTGAATGAAACGTTACAGTTTTAACGTGAAAAAAATTGATATCGATAATCGATAAAGGCAGTGAAGATGACTGCAGAATTTGCTGGTCACATCTCTGCCACGCTAAATATTTTCGCTTTACACTTTTCAATTTAATCCATTTCGAAACGAAGACATTTATCAGGGTTCTAACTGTTGCTTCAATTTGCTTAATATTCTGTAACCATGTGTTTATTCTTTGAACATATTATGCATATTTTGGTTCTTCAAATATGTTGGAATTACATTAGTGCGCGTAACCCATGCGTGATTATAGTAATAAAAGTAATAAATGTGAAATAAATCAATTCTAAGTTAAGCAAAGTTATTAGTTATTACGGTAATTCTGAATTTTTGGACTTTCTCCCATATTTTTCACTTTTTACGTGAATTGCTCTTGCAACATTTGGGTGTACATGTTTCCTTTTGTAATTTATTTCATGTATTGTACAGTTACATAATTATGTTACCATTCAAAAATCCAAACCATTCATTCATTCATTCATATCTTCCGACATTAATACGTTAAGACGTTCAATTGAATAGGTAGCGGCAGCTATCTGGCCTTCATTATTAAAAGTTGAATTGAGTTTTGATTGCATAAATTGGATCAGAGTTCCTTATATGGAATTCTAAATGATTACCATGTAACTGGGATTTGAAAGGTTAGTGGTTTATTAGATCTCACGGTAATGTTGATAAGATAAGAGATTACACATCACATGCCCACTTTGCCCACACGTATCAATTTCAAAGCCAAATGTTTGGAAATTTTAAATTATGATCAAATTTTTATGTTTTTATCGTGAGAATTTTATAATTGAATTTATAATTTATAATTTCTTCCTCCACAGGTCCTTGATTGGTTGGAGAAACATGGAGAACAATTTCTATGTAAAAGTGTTGGAGTTGGACGTAATCTTCAAAAAGCATTTGCGTGTCAGAAGAGTCAAGACAATTTTGAGAAAGTTGTTCAGGTAAACCAAAACAATTCTCTTTTTTCATTGTAATCTTAATCTGCATCTGTGATAATGATAAATTATCGATCAAGTTTGATTAGGATGCGTAGTGCGTGTGCAGTGCGTATCGTGGTGATAATCTTGTGATGCGTGTTACACATAATTGGGCCAATTTTTACTTTAAGAAAATTTATTTCACACTCATGGTCATGACCAAGGACTGGATTATGGTTCACGTGTCTAGTACACACAATTTACAGAGTGGTCCTAAAACGACGGTACATCAATTTTGTTTTCTATTAGGTTATTTAAGAAATGCCATACAAAATGGGTAACATTTCTCTGATGAGTAAGGGGTTAGTTTTTATGTTCCTACCTGTAAATGCTGCACACATGCATTGCGATCAGTCGTTCTACTGCATACTGTGTTGGTTTTATAGCCCTCAGGGCACTGCCAAATTATGCGTTGTTTTTTTATGCTCACTATCCCATAAGATTTGAAATTTGCATACTGCGTGCAAAAAAGAACGGGATTTTATCTGATGATGGTCATCTTGAATTACTGATGAGATTGTGTACTTGTGGTTAGGACTTGGCAATGGTAAAATTTGTTTGGCCGTGCGGTGACGAAAAAGAGGATGGTTGAATTGGATTGATTGAGAGTTCTTGGATTGCTATCCCATTTGTATTACAATAAAATATTTTAATTGAGAATTATTGTGATGGGCATTTTTGCAAAATCATGATTGGTTTGGTTCGTGTTAGGAATTTAGCATAGGGTGAACACATGGCATATTTAGATGTACAAATTCTTACATTATCTTCTTGATCACCGATTTAATGTGGAAGTATGAATATACAAACGTTATTTTATTTTTGCCAGCATACCAACGATTACGATTTATTTTTTTTGGCTTGTGGTAGAATAATAGGAAGTAATGGCAAATTACACCATTTGTCATGCTATTTATGACATTTGTCATGTCCGTGTATTTGTATATACGCGTTCAGCACAGAATTGTCACCATAATCGATTATGCCGTTTTTTTCCATATAACAGATTTAATCGGCTATTCCATTAGTCGCGAAAAAAATAATCATACCTTTGCCACATTTAGTACCGGATTTTGATTCTGGACGCGGATGTTGATGATTGATCACTGGGAAAATTGGAGACGTGATTTTATGTCAGGGTTGGGCAGCTAGGGTGTTTCAAATCTATGAATGGATCTAATATGTGCTTGCATGAACTGGACTGTGCTCAAAGAATGAATAAATTCTTAGCAAAGCAAAATGCAATTTATTCTCCATTTGTATTCCACCTTCGCTTCTTTTGTAATAATACATGTGTATTTGTATTTGAGGGTCGGGCTGACATATGGCAAGGCATGGCGATTCTGATTCTGATTCTGAGTACCGTGAAGTTTTTTTTCGTTGTCACTCAATTCTTTTTCATTTTTTTAACTTCAACAATGCAAAGTGAACAAAGTTGGCTGCCTGGCTTGGCCTGAGTTGTCAGTATTGTTGTGAATTTTGAGACGAGATCAATTCTTAAGACCTTGCATTGTTGAATTGAACGCATTTCAAGCGAGAATAAGAATTTTATAAAAGACCTTACCAGTTTCGGGCTCACAGAATAGTTTTTTTAATGTGTCGATTCACACGGACGGACTGACAATACCCAGAAAACATGCTAATTGGTAAAGTCTACTGAATCCTCCCTCACCTTCTTGCCTAGATGGTCGACCATGGGTCAACGATTTGAATGAATCGTATGCATTTATAATATGCGTGCGTGGACGTGAATTGACCTCTGACCTTTTTTGTTTGTTGAACTAATTTGCATATTATTGGTCTGATTTGTACTGTAGAGCTGTATAACACACATATGATTAGAAAGAGAAATTTAGTACACGATATGGGATGGGATGGGATTGTTAATTTCTTAATGATACGCATGCATACGTGAGGATTAATAAAAATCGGACCATGGCGATGGCTCCATGGCCGCCAGGTGTTGACATTCCAATCGAGAATTTTTTCCTCTTTTTAGATTTGAGAGTTTCATGTCATGTTTTTGTGTATAATTTTTTTCTTTTCCGTCGACGATCATCAAACACCTGACAGCTATAGTTGTTTTTATCGTTTATATCTTTGTTTGGATTTGGATATTGAGGGAATGAGTGGGTTTGTTGTATTTTATGATGATGATTAGAATTGGAATTGGACAGGATGTAAAGATTTAAACAAATCCACACTGTGTTTGTGGGACGAGCACAGATGATTAGGTACTACACATACATTTTTAACACGTACTTGTGGTTGTTTAGTCTTATCAGAAAATAAATCCTGATGAGTTAAGTAAACAGTACATTTTTATTTTTTTTTATCTTTGAACGAGGATGAGGTTTCCTTTTTAGAATGGAATTCCTTGTGAGCCTGTTGTCTTTGTTTACGTGATTAGGAATGTATTGGACGGAACATGCCTGATGTTATTGTCGTCAGAAAATAATTGACATTGACATTGACTTTTGACCTTTACCTCGTTTTCTCCGCATTGTTTACTGTTTTTTTAAAATACGACGAATTGTCGATGATTTTTCACGTTGTTCCCTTTCCTTGTGAAGTGAAGTCGTCGTAAAGATATTTTTTATGGATAACCAAAAGGGAAAAGGCAAAGAAAGAAAGGGAAGGAAGGAAAAGGAAACGAGAGATTTATTTGTTTGATCTTGACCATGGATGGTCGCGCGGACTGACACTTTTGGTTTTTGGTCTTTCTGGATCTGGAAGTCGATGAAAGAATTCATTGTCTTCTGACTCCGACTTGGCCCTATTCGTCACACGAAAGAATTGACAGTTTTTTTTGGCGGGTCTTGTTCTTGTTAGCACAACTATTGACATGGTTATTGTGTTGGACTGGACTGGACTGGACCTTATGGGCGTGGGTTATTGCATTGCATTGTTGCCCAGTACACTAGGTGACCCATTTTGTCTCGAATAATACATATCGGCTCTTAACCCATGTAGTCTCAAGAATAATTAGGAAATGACTTTTGATTTGATATTGAATCTCATATAAGGAATTTTTAATTATTCTGAACACTTGAGTTCCATATTAAAAAAATGAACGCGTTGACTTTTTGCATAGTTATGTGTGCGTCAGAGTCAAAGTTAAGGAATTTGACATTTTGACCGTAATTTGTTTGAGTGGTCGGCGGGCGGATTGACCGGTTTTTGCAGAATGTGCTTGGATTGTACGTTAAGTAAATATCACACACATCATATACATGTGTTTGGCATTTGCATTGCAAGAGAACAAGAGATGTACTCGATCTGCTGTTCTGCTGTTCTACTGTGGTCTTTTGGTCATCTTGTGGGAGCTAGAGCTAGAGCTAAGGATACAAATGCAATGCATCTCTCCAAGGCATGGTTAAGCCAATATTTGTAAACACGTTTAGTACTTGTACTCTGTACATGTACTGCAATTGATGGATTTGTACTTGTACCATGGCAAGGCAAATTTACAGGGTGGTTCATAACTGCACTCCCAAAACTTACGAGATGAAATGCCAGTTTGGAATTGAGATGTTTGAGAAAGTATTTTTATGATTTTGGCGTGGCGAGTAGAAAATTCGCGCTGCAGCTTAGCCCTACTGATGTATCGCTTAAATGTAGTGGGCTCTAAATTTAATTTCCCGGCCCGAAAGTTATGAACCACCCTGTACATTAGAAAAATACAGAGATGCAGTTTGTGCTGAAGAAAAAGGGGTGAAGTGAAGGAGTTGTGATTTGAAATCTCTTAGTTTGAAAATAGTCGGGTGTGAGTCAAGTTCTGACTTCTGAGTCCTAAGAAGATGAACATGCACGCGTGAACAGACGTTGAACACATCTCCGGGTCTTCACCGAATCTCGAGAGAAAAACTAATTAACGTTCAAGGGTTCCTAAATGGTATATTGTTAGTTTTCGGTGGTGCTGCTGGTGCATCTTGGGAGTTAGACCTTATAGACCGTGGTGGGCACTGGGCGGGGATTTACCCGAACACGAGTTGAAATTTGAGATCCAAAAAGTTACGGTTTGTTTAGTATTTCTGGAGAAACCGGCTTAAGTTTACGATAACAATCCGAAGGACAGGAGTGGAAAAATTCGGCTACAATTTATTGTTATGACTTGGAGTCTCTTGTGGACTGAAAGGTGGTCTCGTGTGTTATATTTGTCATCGGGGTTTTTGTTTTGTTGAAGAATAAAAATTCGGAGATTTCGGTCCGGTGCTGAGTATAGAAATTTTATTTGAAGAATTTTTCTTCGGAAGCGAGTCGCGAGTGGCGTTCGTTTTTTTTGATAACTTCGTGCGTTTGTTCCTTTGTGCTGCGAGTACGAAATTGAAAATGACAACCTTGATTTTGTTTACTCGCGACATCGTGACATCGTGAATCGTGACCGTGAACTTCCCTTGTCAATATTTTTTTCGCTGTCTTAATTGGCAAGGCGAAAGTGCAACAACGTGAATGATTTTCTCGTAATCAATGAATGCCGTCATTCTATAATTGAAACCGAAAAGATTTTTATTAAACTGGTCTGGTGTCAATGGAAAAATTGTGGGATTGTGATTTTGACTGGCCATGAGCATACATGTTGTGTTGTGACTTCATTGGAGTGTAAATTGTGAATGACATCATATTTGCGGTAAATGAGACCAGGATATCGTCATTACCGATTTGTTTTTCTTATTAAATCACAAATTAATTAATTTTAACCGCATAGTGTGGGTCAAGTTGTGCATGATATGATTTAATTTGACGTAATCGTTTTATGTACACAATACACACCGGAAACGGCAGTGGGATTTTTATGCTTCACAGTATTAAAGTGTTGTTATTCGTATTAAGGTTAAGACGTGCCAAAAAATTAAAGTGTGGAATTTTAAAATTTTATTTTTGAAATTATTTCAGAACACATACACAAATACTGAAAAATTATTGGTGGCTGCTGAAGAATTAGCGAGGACAGGAGAGTGTAATGCAGATGAGATTTATGCAGTAGCCAATGAATTGGATTCTGTTGTGAGGAATTTTGCATCAAGAGTTCAACAAAGGAGAAGACACGTGGACTCAGCTGTTAGATTCTTCACAGAGGAAAAACAAGTGAGTAATTTTTTTACTATCATTTTTTTTGCTTCAGAATTTCCGCTGTTTTCAGGTCACGCTCATTAAGAAGTTTCATTCATTAAGAAGGGAATTTTTAATTTTAATTGGCCAGTAGATAGATTTTTCGGAAATGAGTATTTTTAAGAGTGCCAATTTGAGATTTTCGTGCATTTTCGGATAAAAATCCTGTACATATTTTTTGCACTGTTGACGGATGTCCATTATTACTTGGGCCAGTTTATTGGTAGAAGTAGTTGCCGTCGTGGGAAATAATCAAGTGGATTAATAATTTATTGATTGTTATGTCTGTTATGTCACCTGGAGCAGTAAAATGTAAAAGTCGTCTGACGACTGACTGACTGACTACTTGATATTTTATATTTCTTCTTTTCTGTACTACTGATACTGATAATAATGGAGTTGGTGGTGTTGATGTTGATGTACACGCACAGGTGTTTGCGTGGTCAATGAGAATGCAAATGCAAATGCAAAAATTCTTCATACATTGTTGTTGTTGGCCGGTATATAAATTATCCGTTCCGTTATCGTTTTACTTTTAAGATCTCACTCACTCAACCCGTGTTTGTTAGTATGTGTTAATTTTCCATCCTACCAAGTTTATTAGGTTATCATTTGGCTATGAAACGAACGAGCGAGGTCTCATTAAACCTCACGGGGATTTTACTTGTACGCACGGACAGTGTCCTACATTTTTGATCAATTAATTGCCCTGCATTTTTAGTGATTTTGTTTATTCGCCGCCGTTTGTTAAATTAATTAGTAAAAGTATTATAAGATTTTCTAAAATTTAGGGCAAATTATGAGGTTTTTTCAAAGGGGATTGAATTTTTGTATGACTGTATCACATTTTTCGTTTCCACGTGCAAGCACTCACTTGGATGTCCGTGTCACGCACAAATACAAAAGTGAATTTTTCTTTTTAGTTGAGAAACGAGGAGGGCGGGCTGGCGTTCCATTGGGATTTAGATTTAGGGTTGAATTATGGACCCAAAGCCGATCTCATGCTGAGGAGGTTGAAATTGAAATCCTTATCTGTTTTATGGACTTGACTAATGCTAGTTAAGGATTTTGAAGTGGAAATTAATGGGGAAGAGTCCTCAGAATTATGAATGAGTAGACTCAGACTCACCGGTAACACCTCTTTAGAATTGTCCGGCCCTTTTGCTTGGTTTGCTGCAGGTCACAGGTGCATAAATATTTTATACTTTATGAATGATCATGTCTACAGAGTAGATGGAAAGGAAAGTGAAACTGACAAGGAAATGTCATCAGGATGAATGTCTCTGTCTATTCGGTTTAGCTCGGATTTCATTCTTTATACGGTGTGTAAACAAACTAAAATACCATCTGTGTGGGGTCAATAGTTATGATCCACCCTGTAAATGGCAAGATGAGGGTTGGTATTGTAAAAGGTACATTTTTTATTTCCAGGATTTCCTGATTTCCTAGAAACTTTTAATTTTTTGTCTTTGTATTTGCCTTTGGAGTTTTTTTTTCACTTGGGCCGTTGGTTCGCAGATTTCTGTCCGCCATGTGTACCTTAGGACGGTTTCGTTTGACTTTAAGAAGAATGTCACCAAATGTGAATGTCAACATTACAATATGCTTGCGCACGTTAATTTTTGGTCGAAACAGTTCATTAGGTAGATGAGTCATGAGAATAGAATCCCCATGCTTACAACATGTGAATATGAATTCCCCCAGTACTAATTTTGTCATAAATTAGGCGTGCATGGTGGAATGGTTGGATTAGTGTCATTTTCTCTTTGTAGGTAATGTTAATAAAACTTTTCCATTTCATTCAATTTAATCATGCAAATGAAATAATGCGATCCATCTGGAAGGATCAGAATCTTCTGAATAATTTGGATGCGTACGTACATAAGTGAGATATGGGTAAATTATTATGCTGTCTCTCGTTCCCTACAGAATACCCGACCTGAATATTTTTGGTGCATATGCTTGATGCCCCGACCCGATTATGCCAGGCATCGTGTTAATGACCCTTTCGATTTTTCTACATATGTACAGGAAAACCTTTGAGGTTTTTGCGCGATGCGCGTCTTCTCATTAACTCCCAGAATGTATGTAAATGCATGTAACCGCTACCACACGAAATTGATGGAGGGTGTTTCGCTCGAAAATTTTTATTGTGGTAAAATGTCATGTGTCGAATGGTTTGTAATTTTTTGGACCACCCTACTTGATTTATTTATTTGAGGATCCGATAGGGAGATCATTAGGGAAGGGAAGTCAACAAAGGAAGAACGAGCTCAGCGGTTTCGGATTTATTAAATGATTTCCGTCTAAGTTCGTTAGTGATATGCGATTTGTGATTCGATCGAAACGCACAGCACATGTTTAATTCATACCGAGGAAGAAAAAAGGTGTTATCGTACTTTCGTACTTATCTTGGATTTCGGGATTTACTAAGAAGGATTTTCATTCGGATTCCTCATTTTCACCAGTGCAGTTTTTTTTATCTGTAAGATCTGACTTATTTTGTCTAGATTCCTGGCTAAGCTCCACTAAGCAGCCAGCCAGCCTTAGCTTGTAGGATTTCATGTTCATTTTACAGGGTGACCCATAAGTACTGACCAATAATTTTGTTGTGAATGAATTTTTGGACTCATATCTACAATGTTTGAAATTTTCATGTATATTTGAAACCACATATCGTGTGTGTGGTAAAGTTATGGACCACCATGTAAATTATGTACTTAAACCCTTCTTTCTTTCTTGTTCCTTGTCGTCGACGTTTCTGGTTTGACAGGAGCCAGTGGGAAAGGCAGTGGCAGTGTAGAGTTGTAGTTGGCAGGAATGAAGAGGCGACAAAACCCCGTTGAGATGAAAATGATCATCTTCATCGGATTCGCATCCTCACACTCACTCTTGTACTAGAATTTTATTTCATCTCCACACTCACTTTGACTTTGAATTCACATTTGGAGGTTTGAAGTTTATGCAGTCAGTGCAAGTGCAGTAGCATGTCAAATCTCTCAGTCAGTTGGTAGTAGTCACATTGTTCAGTCGGTTGGCTGTTTTGGATGGTCGGTGGAAATGATGTGCCACGTGGTGTCGAAAATTAAGTGTTCGTATTATGCTATTGACATTGAACTGTACTACGCAAATATCCTGTAAAAAAGTGTACTTTGATAAGTCGGACACTTTTTTTGGGACTTTTTGGGAACAAGATTTGAAAGATTGTATGAAATTATTGTGTAGAGTTTTGGGAACGCCAACATCGACATTTGGAAACTTTGAGAGGATTTCTGGAAATTAAAGTTGGGAAAGAATTCACTAATTTTTGGATAGTGAAAGTTAATATTAAATTGTGAAAGTTGGAGAGAACAGCATATTTGAATGAAATAAGATGGATCATTGAATTAGAATTCTTGGAAAAATGATTGCGAAGTGAAGTGAGACAATTACAGGAAGTGGTGTAGTTTCTGAAGGAAGTAATAATAGTAATAAATTACGAATTCTTGCGAAAATAAACAATATTCAATATATGTGGGACGATTTGGAATATTTAAGTATTAAATCGGTTGATTTCAAGATATTTCTATTCATCCCGGCCAAACACTATTTGCTTGTTGGATCATACCCTTTGAGGTAAACAGATTAATTTCGTCAAATCAAAAATCATTTTTCTGTGTGTATTGTATATCAGTAGCACTTGGAAGTGTTTTCTATTTGTCAATTATTTTTTCGATATTGGCTAACAAAAGGCATAACATCTTTAACTTTGTGCAAGGATTTTTGAGACATCATTTCTATTATTCCGTAACTTCGTGTTCTCATGATAAATAATATTGTCATTTGTATTCATTTTGTAATAAGTTTGTGAGAAATGCTTGCTTGGTTATATACACACGATTTTGTGGAATACTGATAAAGATTTCTTGATTATGTTGATTTAAAACTCAACACGTGAAGTGTGGAATTGTCATCTCATGTCCTCCTGGAGTGTTTTTCGTAATGTAGTAAATACATGCATTAATTAGGAACCTGTTTAAAACGATTTGACTCATCTGACCTTTGAGCAATAGTTGTCAAAGTGCAATGCAGTGGTGGTGGGATGGAGATGGATAGAATGTCTTTACATTTAACACCTTAAATTATAAGAAATTTTGGGGATGTAAAAGATAGCCTTGAATTCTCCCGTGATGTGTGTGATTCAATTGTGAGTTAGTGAGAAAGACTGGGAAAACTCGTTTTTCTGCACTACAGGGAGGGAATGAGACATAAGACATAGTCTTGCCCTAATCGCATCATGTTTATCCGTTTAGCTCCACATTAGTTGTGTAAATAAATGTGTCAACCAAATTAATTGCTACACTACAGGTGCAGGTTAGGTTGCGTGCAAAATGAAGGAGTGTTTCTGGTACTCCCGCAGTTCTAGTGGTCAACATTAAGACTCACTCTAATTGAAACGGGTCACGTTTTTCCCAGACACACAGACAGAGATTTTTTTCTTTGCGGAAGTTTTAGTAGAATAAAAACATTGCATGAACGAACATGGTGCAAAAAGCAATCGGTTAGACCTGACCATATTTGGGGGTCCTTTATAGAAAATGTTACTGATTGTACCCCTAGTAGTAGGAACGAGAATGGAATATGTACCATAGCGAATATAATGATAAAGAGCTCTATGTACGTCACGTACGTGTAGCGACGAGCTTGGAATTCCCCCTTTTAGTAAATTGTTTTTCATATAATTTGTCTCCAAACTTTTTTTGTCTTCAATTTCGTGGACTTTTTTCTTCGAGATAGTCAATTTACTATTGCTATTGCTATTGCAGATCTATTTTTAGGTTGAGGAGTCTAGTTGAGCTTGGGTTATTTGTCAGAGCTGATTTGAGAGGATCTTGAAAGCCTGTCAAAGCAATTTGTCCCGCCTGATACCTCCGCATCTGCTCCCTCTCCCTTAACTTCGCTGTGTAATCGTAGTGTCAGATTTCAGACTCAAACGCACCCTGAGCGTGAGCGTGAGCTTGGTGAAAGTTGTCTCTTGGGGGAAAAGCTCATTTTAGAAGAAAGTCATGGGGAAATGTGAAAGTGTCGTCGTCGTGTGATGAAATGGAAGCAATAGAGTGGAAGAGACATTTAAATGCCAGAGCACTTAGGAAGGACTAGAACTACTTGGCTATTGGCTAAATAGTTGGATGAATGAATGAATGAATGGCTCAATTTTGTTTGGAGCTACGTACTACGTACATACATGCTTTTGGGAGTGGGTGACAATTTGACAGGCATGACATTCTTTGTGTGACAATGACAATATTATTTCCAGTCCATGCATCGCTTCACGGCTCTCAAGCTCTTTAAATCATAAATCTTTTCAAAATATGACATGGCAAATGATATCGAATGAGGGACGAGATCGACGGCGTAATACCATTGCCATTTGTGGATGCGATTGCAATGCCAGCCATGCCTGTTTTTAGTTAAGCTTCTTGTGTGGTTTTGAAGCTTTTAATTTTAATTGTTCTCCGTACCGCGTCAGGCGGGGAGCCTTCTTCGTGCACTAAAATTATTTTCGGAATTTACTGAGTGCTTCAATAGTAACATGTTGGGATTTGAATTGCGGGGAATATCTAACCACACTGTAGCGAAACGGCAAGGGCAGACCCTTAGAATATGTGCAGTGTGGAAATGGTGTTGAAGTTTTGAACTGACACCGACGACAAGTAGTTGGTCATTTTTAAAGACCGATGGACATATCGACCACACTAGACTGACACAGGTTTTGAAAAGTTGTTCGTTCGAAAGCTAGTGTTTTTTCTTTTTTGTGCTAAAGGCCAAGTACCTCTCCTGCCTACCTTTCAGGATTCCAGAAGTCTTTTTAAGGAGATGACAATGTCAGGTGTAATTTGTCCTTGTTTTTCTATTATTTTACTTTGCGTCTTTGAGTTGCGTGCCGTGAGAGCGGTGTCAATTTACAATTGCACTGCACAAGGGAATGAAGGTGATAGATAAATCTGTCAACGGTATAGGATGACTGTGATTTACAACCATGAGTTAATTGTACTTTGTGCACTACAATGCACTGGCACTGTACTACGACTATGGTTGTGCCTTATCGTGTACATGCTCGCACTCTGTTTTTGATTTGAAGGAGTACGTAGTACGTTTCAAAATGTATAGACAATGTAAGGCTAAGTCGATTTTTTACGCAGTTAGTTTAAGACAATGTTCAAGAATTTATTAGGGTTTAAAGTAATTTGCATGACACTCTGGTTAGCACGGATTTATCCTACGCATTTGTCATCACGAATGAAATTATCGTTTAAGGATAACAAAGTCACAACAATTTTGTCATTAGAAAATTTCTGATAATTTTTGACACTAATGAATTTTTTTTTAATGTTTTGTTAAGATTTGCTGTAAGCTGAATCGAGCCAATTTTGGATGGGATTATAAGATTATTTTATTGATGACCCAAAATGTTTCGCCCTGTCATTCATGTTTACTGAAAGACTTCACTCATAATTGTTTTGTTTTTTAGTCTCCTGAAATTGTCTTGATGCTTGAGGGAGGGTCGGTTGTCTTAAGCGTATGTACGTACGTAGTGTGTGTGCGTGGAAGTTGAAGGGTGTGGGAGTTTAAAAGTTCAATTACATTGTTGATTGTGGGTTTTTTATTCTTTCTTCACGAACGAGTGCTTTGCTTTGATGCTTATTGAATTCAAAGATGTTTACTTTTCATGCGTCTCACAAGAAACGCTTGTCACATGTAAATTTTAAATTTTAAAAATCACTTCCATTTATTCCTAACATATCGAAGGTACCCCCGGTAGCCATGAAGACAAAATCACAGCAGTGTAGAAAATTCGATTTAAATTTTCAAGTAACCAGTCCCAATGATTAAACGGTTTTCTCAAGTTATTTTTGAGCGGCTCTGCTCTTTACATTTAAAAATGTTACCTCGTGCGGAAATGAATCTCTTGGGTGTGTTAAATGTTCCAAAAGTAATAGTACAATCATAATGGGAGGAAAAAGTGCGTGTAGTGCGTGTTATATAGCTGATAGCTTATGTTGGGTAGTCTGCCAAAATCTCCTTAATAAAATCTTAATGGAGCCTTTTTGAAATGAACAATTTACTTTGTTGAATTGTCTAATGAATATGAATGGAGGCGTGTGACGGTTCAGATTCAGATTCCATGGCTCATGTGGATTTTGTTTTTGGATATGACATTTTGGACGCCACGTGTGTGTGTGTGTGTACACCTGTGCACCCGGGGCATTCATCCCATAATTTTTTCCTATGTGTGGTATATTGAGTGGAGTATTTTCCTACTACTGGGGGTACCTTTCCCTAGACCATTCACATTATGAATTAATAATTAAATGAAGGTATTTTTTCTATATATTTTTTGAACTTGACTTCTGACTTGGCATTGAAAATTGTAGAAAGTTTATTTCTTATTTTGGGCGTGATGGCGTGATTTGGAGAGATGTGATGTTGACAGAAGGATAAGTGTTTGTTTATATAATTCTGCGTAAGGAGTTTGTATTTCAATGCAAGAATTTAATGGTATGAGTGATGCCAATTTCCCAATGCCACATGTCACTTCTGTGTACTATGTATGTACAGATGTTATTTATAAACTTTACGCACATTGCAGAAATGGAATGCGATAAAATGATTGCTTGATTAGCACAGACTGATTGACTTGACTGACTATATTTTGTAATAATATTTATATTATGCTAATGCTAATGTTGACTATAATTTAATATTTTTTTTATTTCATATACTGTGGAAATATTTGGTCGTTTTTCTGTGACTTATTTCCGTATTTCGAATAATGAAAAAAAATTGGACTGTCTTTTTCGTTCAGGGATTTTTCGTTGAAATTGATTAATTTTGAGGGGATGCAATTTTTAATAATCTGTCAGAGTACAGTACTGATTGCGGTTTTAGTAAAAGGGGGTTTGTTCCAATGAATTATTATGAGATGATCTATCCCGCCCGACAAAAATCTGGAATGGTGATACCCGGCGCCGCATGGATGCAAAATCTTCCAGACGAAAAAATTCTTACCCGAAGCCTTAACTATTACGGGCACGGGGGTAAGAAATCTTCCCCTCATGCCCTTAATAGTTAAGGGAAAATCTTACCCGAACCTAGTTCGGATATTCGGGAAGATTTTGCATCCATCGGCGGTACCGTTTATTATTTTTTTTTGTTCTCCGGCCGACTGTTTTGGCGTAATGAGGTAGACATAAGGGCCTGGGTCGTCCTCCTTGTTTGCCCAATTTCCATGCATCTCCTTCTTAAAAAGGGTTGAATTGGATGAGGAAAAAAGAGTCTGATTTCATTTTGGCATCCATTCATCCTTGTACTTGTACTCACGGAAGTTAAGAGATTTTACTTGACTCTGACTCCACTTTTTGTGACCAACACGTGCTTGTGCTTGCGAATCCGAATTGAATGAATTATTTTTGGCATAGGAATAAGTTCCAGTGATCACGGATTTTATGTATGGGAGTTTCGTATGGCTTGCGTATGTACAGGTCTGGGTGATGAGTGTTTTTCTGTCAGCTGTTCTCTCTCATGCAATGCATTTTACTCCTGGAAGGAATAAAAATTGGCTGGAACCGAAATAACGACTGATAGTGTGTGCATGTACAGTGGAAATGTGTAAAGAGTGTGAGAGTCGTCTTGGGTCATTTCATCCCATGTCATGTCACTTCACAGTCTTAAAAGACGAGACGGGTGATTTTTCTTAAAGTCGGATTTTGGAATTTGTACGTAGATACACCAGAATTCGGGTTTTCGGCTTTGGGAATAATTTGGAGTTGTTTCCATTCCAAGGGGCGTTGGAAAATTCAGTCATGTAAAAAAATTATAGTGTGCACGTGATAGGAGGAAAATTGACTGGATTTATGAACGACCCCTTTAGTTAGAATTTTTGGGGAAGTCCCACTTGGTTTACGGCTAATTTGATGCGTGCAGAGCTTATGTGTGCTTTATGTTTTAGAAATGGTTGAGTGAATTTGACGGGTTTTTATGGAGACGTTGCGCGTTGCGTTGCCTTCGTTCAAGAAATGAAGTTCAGGGGTACAAAAAATATGCTAAAGGGGAAAAAATGCAAAAGGACGAAGATGAAGACATTAGTGTCTAGTGAAGCGAAGTTAATCTGGTTAGACGGGTTATTTATTAAGGGTTGGTTGGTTGGATTTGGGTTTGATATGGAAAATGTGGAAGGAGGAAGATTCTAGGACTGCTTGAACTTTAAAGATTTATTTCTTTGTTTATTTTAAACTGATTTGATTTGAAAATTGTCACTCGAAGGTAATTCATGGGTGAAAATAAAAATAGGGACAGATTTTAAAATATGCCACTCTGGAAATATTGAAAATGAAATATCATTATAGTTTTTGACTAATTTTTTTTCTTCTTGAATTTTTTTTTCAGATCATAACTATTTTGGAAAAGTTCCGGACTGAAGTGAGTATTGATGAAGCTCCAGAGAATATTGAGACAACGCAGAGGGCTGTGGAACAGTGGGAACAACAGCGGGAGTCAGCTCTTCAATTTTTTCTGAGTATAGGGACTGAGGGTCAAAGGTTACTTTTGGACTTGAGGTGAATTTTTAATTTTGACTGGTCTCCAAAGTCTCCATGTGTTTGCTTGCTATTATTATGAACAATTAAATTACAAATGATGTGGCGTGGGTGGAATATTAATCTTTGTCTTGTCCTTTTGTTCCAGGAATTCCGGCCTAACAATGGAAACAGACAATAGTGGATCTTTTGAAGCCTTAGAAGCGGCCATGAGAACATTAGAAAGACAAAGAAATGAATTAGAAGAACTTTGGGAGTCTAGAAAGCTCAAATTAGACTTATGTCTTCAACTCAGACTTTTTGAACGGGATGCTTTAGAAGTATGTTTATTTTTTATGTCACAGAAAACAACTGGACTTGTCTGGTTGCCTGTGACCTATAAAATTTATTCAAATATATTTTACACTGCAACTGAGATGCAATGCTGCATTCTGCGTTGCTCTGTTGACGTTTATAAATTCCTAGTGTGTTTGTGTTTGGAATTTGGAAATCAAATTCCAGACAGACACAAGACACAGGATTTGTTCTTGGAAGGAATGAACAATTAGATACGGATTTCTAATTAGAATTCCACCAATGTTTTTGTTTGGATTTGTTAATTTGAATTGGAGCAAAGCAAATGACAAATGCTGTTGACAAGAACAACAAGGGGTTCTTAAAATCTAGAGTCTATAAGACTGTGGTAATTTGTTCCTTGCTTATGTTTTTGAATGGGAATGACACTCATTGGTTGCTTTCGAAGGGCAATTAGGACGTCTTCGAGTTGTAGCTGGAATGAATTATTGTCCAAACACTTTGTCCCATTCCATTTCAATACTAGTGAATAACTTGAGTTCATGAAGTAGACCTTACCAGTCGGTCTATAATTTTTGGGCCAATGTTGTACCTGCAACGTTTAACGTTAAACCGCCAACAATTTTTTTGGGTACACAAGTCTTGAGTCTTGAGAATTGTGAGAGCCAAACTGGTAAGGTCACAGTAGTTATAGTAGTAGGAGTTCCGGGTGAATAAAAAAATTGGAAGGATGAATGTGAAAATGCTAAAAATGTGTTTTGTATTGTCTAAATATAGATAACGTCTCAGTTGGATCTTTGGCATGAAAAGTTGGCGGCAGAGGAGACGAGTCGAGAACTCACAGAAGGACTCACACACTATGAACAAATACTAAGAGTTCACAGTGACAATGTGTCACGACTCCAAAACTCTGTGTTTCAAGTACTTCAACGTGGGCAAGAACTGTTCCAGGTGATTAATATTCAAAAACAAAACAAAACAAAAACAACTAATCCTTTCCAGCTGGCATTAATTTAGAAATGAAAATGAATGGAAATGAAATGCTTTTTGATGAAAAGAGAAAGTGGTTTGTGCCAGAAAGGCCGCCACGTGTAAATGACCCAACCAGTTGGTCAGTGTCAATGCTCTACGGGAACGGTGTGTCAGTTGTGGGCTAGGGATTAAATTTTTTAAACTAAATTAATCGTTTTTGACTTGACACCATAAGAATTTTTCAAATTTTAATTATGATTCCGGTGGGAATTTTTAGACCAAATTCTGAGTAGTATGATCGGACAGAACTAGTAAATAAAAGCATTTGATGCATCATTTGACTGCAATATATAAATCTGCAACATTAGAGCCCATAGCGGACTAAAATTGTATTTTCATAGAAAAGTCGATAAACCAGAGTTATTTTCTGTTTGAATTTAATATACTGCACTTGTATGACTATGACTATGACATTACATTCGAATGTCGAATGAAACAATGACGTTGACAACTGACAGGCGATGTAATCTAATAATGCATACAGAAATGAAACGAATTATTTCCTGTTAACATCACGAAACCCCATTCCTATGGTTTCTCTCCAAGGTATACGTACGATTGGAATGGAGTTTCCTTATGGATGCGTTCTGATATAATTCAACTCCTAAAATAGCCAGGCATTATATAACCAAACTCCAAAGCCCTTCATCCAAGAGTTAGATTTCCAATTTTGTGGGAAAAGTATTACATGTTCTTATAGGAATAATTTTATTGACAGTCAAATTAAAATTATCTGGAACGACAGGACAGGGCCTCTAGAGTAACTTCTATGGACAAGAGTCACATTTTTGATACCGATTTGGGTATGAAAACCAAGAATGGGTTCACGTGATAAGCCGTGTATTGGAAATAGAGTTGTGTAAATACTATGACATTTTCTTCTTTTGGATTTAATATTGTCTCTCTCATTGGACAAATATCCATGTCATTTTACCCTTACAATTTCATCCTGAAAATTTCCGGGTTCCAGCAATTTTTTTACAATCGATGCACCATGGTGGATTTGTATAAATTGTGTTGAATTGAAGTGAAGAGACAGAATCTTCCATCTGGACACTTGTCTTTTCCCCTGCACTTTGTGATAGTGACGTTATGCGTATGTTCCCTCTGATCTGATCGTGTACTGAGATTGGGATTGGATTGAACGATAAATCTTCGATTAAATGTCTGGTTTCAACAGTAGTAGTCGTCGTCGGGCGTGGATCTCTAATACTTGACTTGTCTTTTTTTTCTTGGCCTGGCTTTCACCATTAGAGAAAGTACAAAGAAAGTGAAAGTGAAAGTGATAGTCCAATTTTTGGGAGGACAGGTCAAGAAAGGCCGGCCAAGTCGGAATCTATAAGAACGCACACGATTTATGGAGGTTGAAATGAGACATGTCACATGATTTCATACAATTACAGTGAAAAACCTCGTTAAAGCGAACATGTCCTTAAGCCGTAAAATGGGAGGAATATAGGAACGCTATATCGAGAGTACATTGTAATCCACTGCGTTTAACCATTATATTTTTTACTATGGTATTTTTCTAGATGTTTGAAAGATCTGGAATCAATTTAATGGCCAGTAATCAAATCAGTGCTCAAACTCGTGTCCAAGTCCTCTTAGAGTATGTACATGAGAAAGACATGGATTTTGAAGATTTAGCAGAAGCAAAACGTGTTCGACTTCAACAAATGATACAACTCTTTCAACTACAAAATGAAGCCAATCAAGTAAGATCAAAAATTTTGAGTCATATTTTTTTCACCCCTACAATTGGAATTGTCCAAAATGAACTGAATACACAAAGATTAGTCTTTAGTCCACATTGTTGAGTTTTTCACTCTCTTTCATTCGGAACGGAACAAGACAAGACAAATGTCAATTTCTATTGACAACTCCGATTACTGTATTCGGGGAGAGAAAATAGAAGTGCATGTTTACATTAGGATGACACAGAATGTACAGGGTGGTCCATAACAAATTTCCACAACAAGGGAAAGTCAGCCAATACAGTGTCAATGAATGTTTATAAGTTATGGACCACTCTGTACGCTTGGAATTATGCATTTTGTGAATTATGCTTGTATTTCATCACTCACCCTCTTCCCCTCCCCTTTATGTCAAGAGATGTTTTTGTGTGATGGGTCGGTCCGGATGAGATAAGTGGTTAGGGTGACCATTTGAAGTTTTTCTGGAGTGCTCCCACTCTACTCCTACTCGTTGGGGTTCCTATTTTGAAACACAAAAGAGAGGAAATTGCATTGCTTTGGGAAAAGTTGATTAGAATATTATGCGTGCGTGCTTGCTTGGTAGTGCGTAAGCGTAATGCGTACGTACGCGTGTGGGTGGATTCAGTTGAGTAGATAGTGAAGATACTTCCTCATCTTTTCTCTTCATCTCTCGTCATATGTATTTGTACTTGTACATACATGTGTCTGTCTGTGCTGTCTGTGGATCTATGTCCCACGCTACACGGGTCTCGGAAGTGACATTAGAAGATTGCGTGTTCGTGATGCAAGTTAGGGCTAGAATTCTAGAATTCTAGAAAGGAAGGAATTCTCTGCTCATTGTTCGTCTCCTTGTGTTTACTTTCTACGGCACGGTTACGGTTACGATAGTTTTTGTTATGTAGACCAGACAGACAGGCACGAATTTGGGTTCTTCATGAACTTCATGTACATGCACGTTTACGAAGATGAAGACGTAGACGAAGGAGAAAAGGTTTTTATTTACATTCCGCGTTCCTGAAAATCTAAAGAATAGAATCAGATATCAGGTTTCAAAAGAACTAGAACAAGTACATAACATAGTACAGTAAGATGAGTTGTACACATTCGGTGATTTTGAGCCAGTTTATTTTTCTTCTTCCTGTTCTAGTTCATTTCTGAGTAATAGAATATCTAGCAGAATACAGTGAGTCCAGAGTGGATAGGTAAATGTAATCGAATTATCTCCCCAAATTTACTACAATAGGCAACGACGACACGAGCCAACAATATTTTACCATGTGTAATGCCCACAGTCAATGTCAATTATTAAGTGGACCTGTTTATTGATAAAATCAGCCAAATTTTTAGAAAGGAGGGGAACATTTAGTAATGTCATCCTGAGATGAGAAATAGTTCCCTTGTGAATACCGCAGAAGATGCAGAATGTGAAGTACGATGACATGTGGTTATTTTTATTTGTTCATTTGAGAGGATTTTTATTGCTCTGTGTTCTTATACTGTGCTATAATACTAACACATTTTTATTTGACCACAATGAAATTATGAGGATATGAATTGAGCACGGACGGCACGTGGATCGTAGGCCTTTGGGTCTACAGTCTACAGTCGCGCGAGGCGCGACGCTAAAGTTGGAACGAATGTTAAATGGTAATGTATAAAAAGACAGACATGTCATTTTTATGATTTCCGGTCAGAGCAGTGGAATGTGGAGAGGATGGATAGTCAAGAGATTTGGTTGAAAGTGTTTGTGTCAACGAGGAATCGTAATGGTAATGAATGGTAATAAAGTTGGTAAGAGAAAGTCCGTCCAAAGTCTCAAAAAAAGGGACGGAAGAAATAAGTTGAGCGAATCAAAGCGTAGCGTAGCAGAAACATGGATTAGAAGGAACAAAGTTGGAGTTCAGTGCATTGCAGCGTGGCCGACAGAACGGCAGTAGTGCCCAGCGTCTGCAGCGTTAGCCTTAGCATGCAGCGCTTCTCTCTGACATGATCAATATCGTACTGAACTACATACATAGATAGTTTACATGGCCCCATGTAAGTTACATAGGAAAAAGGGTAATGTTTTTGGTAACTATTCACTCTGTCTTCTATCTCTCACTTCCCTTTCGACTCGGAAAGAGTGAGGTTCGTTTATTCTGCAAGGAATTTTGGGTCTGAAAAGTCCGAATTTGAATTGTGAAGTAAATATTGATAATTTTGGACCTTGGCATTTTGGGATACGTCGTCGTGGCTTGTGGATTGTCGTTGACATTTTGTGTAGAGCAGAAACAATTTGTGGTTGTGGTCGTGGACGAAATAGTTTCAGTTTCCGAATTTGGTTGCGATTGCTTTGTTGGTAAATGTGAAACGAAACTACCCGGTTAGTTCAACTTCAAGGTCCAGTTTTATTGGAAGGATCTCATTTGGGAATTCTCTTTTATTTTCATTCATTGGATTCATTGGTGTGTTTTTTTTTCTTCTCCAGGTTGTGAGTTGGATACGAAATGGTGAGACAATGTTGGCCGCCACGTTTACTTTCCCAAGTTCTTTACAAGAGGCTGAACAAATGAGAAATGATCATGAGAAGTTGAAAAAAGCACTTGAGGTGAGTACAGTACAGTGTGGAATGGACGGGATGGGACGGGGTTACCTGAAATAAATTATTTCCCGACGGGGTGGTTCATAAGTACGCAAATTTTTAATGTTTCCTGAAGCTTTCAATGCCCTTCATTAATAAGAAACCGAATTTTTGAACATTTAAAACAAAATAATGTAAAAATATACAGGGTGACCCCAAAACTCAGTAATTCTTGCGCCACCCTGTATGAATCAGCTTCCAATTTATGAACCACCCTGTAAAACGGACCACGAGTTTACGGGAATCGAATTGAGAGTTATGGATAAACCACGTGATGAGTCCGATTGCGAGATCCGGGTGGTCAATGACCATTAGCAGTGCATTAGAACTGTTTGAAAGGAAATCGTGAAGAGTTTTCCGGTTTTTCCTCTCGTCTGTTTCTCTCTGGTTGTAATTTGCTTTGAGAGTCATTGGATTTTTATGAGATGACCTGAACTGGACTGACTGAGTATTTTTTTTTCTCTACTTCTCTTTCATGTTACACAGAAAACGCACAACTTTGCAGTTCAAGTGAATTTGAAGGCAGAGGCACTTGTGGGTGGAAATCATTACGATGGTCCAGGAATCAAAAAAGTCTCAGATGAAGTCTCAACACGTTGGCATCAGTTGGTCACTGCAGCCGAAGAAAGACACAAGCTTTTCAACACGGCCCTAAGTTTTTATAAAACAGCAGAGCAAGTGAGTTTTTCTTCTTCCGGACATCTTTTTTTTATATATCATAACGAATTCCTAATTTCTTATCGATTTGCGGAAGGAAAAATGAACATTATTATTCTACAAACGTACGAATTACTACGATTCCGGGTTCCGGGTCTCCCACGCACGTGGGTTCCGGGTTTAGTTGTAATTTTCAAGCCGAATGCAAACCCACAATTTTTGTTCTTTCTCACAGTAGTGTTTGTTGAGTTTATTTGCCATGTATTTTTTCGGTTTTTATATTGACATGGTTTTGGAAGCAAATTTTGATGGTGAAGTTTTATCGTGTATTCGGTGTTTGACGTAACAATGATTCAAGGGTAATTTTGTCTTCAATTTTGGAAGAATTGTCAAAACAAGCCGGCTTTTTTCATTTTCGAGCAATAACTTACTAAATCAGTGGACAAATTCTGAAAATGGCACGAAAATGTTGAGAATTTGTTGAAGTTCCGTTACGTTACAAGAGTTCAAAATTTTGAAAAGAATATACAATTTTTTATATAGTTGAAGTTGTACAACTTTTAGGTGTATAAATTTTCTAAGAAATTTTGTTTAATACACTTTCTATATTACACCACTGTGACAGTTATTTTGGTAGCAATTTTTGTGAAATGTGCGTAAATAACAGAGATTATATTATGATTATACATAATTTATGTGTGGCTATTCTATTGTGTTTGTGTACAGTACATGCCACGCATAAGCCCACGGAGTCATTCTCCATTTCATTTTCTAAAGTGTTTGGCCCCCACTGCGACTGAGCTGCCCCAATTGTTTTCTCATGAAGGAAGATGATGATAGTTTTTCTTTTTTTGATTGTCATAAGTCTCTTCTTATCTTCATCCTCACCATTAACATACTTAATCGTTTATACTTAAAGTCATGCAGTCAGTCCTTCATTGTGAACGTCTTCGTCTTCGTTGGGTCTTCGTTGGAGACTAACCCAACATCATTAGCGGTTTTCCTTTCCGTTCAGCCGCCCGCACACTCGCACTCTTATCTTACCACTACGATACTTATATATTTTTCTTGAGCCAAAACTTTTGTGACTGCACGCATTGGATTGAATTGTGGCCGTTAGGAATAGCAAGTGCTAGTTTTAATTTATCGAAATGGCAAGGAAGCAAAGTGTGAAAGGAATGGACAACTTAGAAATCTTATACGAAATTGTGGGTCAATTTCTTATATGTTGACCCCTAAAAAATTATCAGACGGTCAAATTCTAAAGGAATCTGCGGTGGCTTAATTTTTATCCAGTGGTTTTGTCTGGAGTGTAATTTTTGTTTGAAATTGTTTTAGGTCTGCTCTGTGCTGGACAGTCTTGAACGAGAGTACAAAAGGGACGAAGACTATTGTCTTTTGGACACGTCTGGGAGTGGAACGGATCGAACGTCTCAATTGAGTCAACTCATTAATAAACATCAAGAACAGAAGGAAGCTTTTATGAAAGCTTGTACTCATGCACGTGGAACAGCAAGGAATTTTTTAAAGATTTGCCATCGTGCATCGTATTCTTACCAATTCACAGAGTCTGGTCAAAGTTTGTCACCTGAACCAAAAGTCAAAGGTAAGGAATGGACGTCGGCCCGTCTGGCTTGCCAAAAATCCATTCATCACTCTTCCGTGTCAACAAGGAATTAATTAGAAATACGAAAATACGAAATCCGGCAGCTGACACGAAATTGTATTTTAATTCGGACCGAGACGACGACGAAGACGTTGTCGACGTTAGATTTCGATCTACCGTTTCAGCCGTTTTCTTTTCTTCAGTGTAGTTCATTGTCTGCGTATTGATTTTTGTATTTTGTACTTGTACTGTACAGGTACCCAAATGTATTCGTGATACGTTGTAATCTGGGTCAATCTCTAGGAGAAATTAAGGTGTACATTCTGTGTTGTCAAAAATACAAAATGTATGCTAAAGATTTGTGATCAAATTTTCCCGTAGTAACAGGTGCGATCCTCAAGGAAATTTTGTGTGCTCTATGGCACGAATATAAGTGGGACCGTGTACGATGTACTAGATGAAATGAACGTCTAACGTATTTTACATGTCCGCCGTGCAGTCTTCGTCCGTTCGTCTAGTTTCCTTAGTTGACGAATTGATTAGATTATGTGTATGTGAGTTTTGTATGTAATTTACAATGTGTGTAACTGATGCAGTCATTCTGGACAAACTCTTGGTTCAAGAAAATCGTGTCATGCAGTATTGGACGTCAAGGAAAAAACATTTGGACCAGTGTCTTCAATATGTCATGTTTGAATGGTGAGGGATTTTTGAATATTGTCCCTAGTTTATTTTTATATTTTATAAAATTATGTATATACTGTATTAGTTTGTTATCCGGGAGTTTGGATTCGATTGGATCGTAATGTTATTGCAATGGAACATTTCCCGAGAAAATTGTACAGAGTGGCACACAACTTTTTAACCCATAATAATGTCGGATTTACTGGCGATCAGAATAGTTATGATTATGAATCACCCTGCACATTTAAAGATTAAATTTAATTCTGACTCAAAAATGGAAAAATGTCACAACGACCGACCGAATGAACTTGTTAATGTCATTGAGATCTAGAATTGTCTACTCGGATTTGCAATTTGCATATTTATCTAAGAATTTATGGACCTGTTATGTAAAACTGTAAAAGACAAAGTTCAATTTAATCGGAGGGTTGGATTTTGCTTGTGCTTCAAATCTTAACATTAGCATATTTCTCCATTTGCATAGATTACGGATTACTCGAGTAGGACATGGACTTGAAATAATTGTTCATTTGCACATTTGCACTTTGCAGTGCATTCGTTCTCTCGTTATAGTTGTCGTTATGACTTCCGGTTTGTTGATAACTGCCGCGCCGGTTAATTATTTTTCATAATTATCCCTGTTTGTATGTGTTTTTCGTCAAGGTCTGCAAAACAAGCATTGGACTGGATCCATGACACTGGGGATTTGTACTTGTCAACACACACACACGTGGGTCATACTCGAGATGAAACAGAAATTCTTCTGAGGGAACACAATGAGTTCAAAGTGACGGCAAAAGTTAGTCAACAAATATTTTTATTTATTTACTGCATTGCATGTATGATTAATTAATTATTTAATTAATTACATGATGATCTTGGTATTGTTTATTTTGTTAATGTAAAGTAAACATGTTTATTGATTTTATTTATTTTAAAGGAGACCCGTGAAAGAGTGAAACTGTTGATTCAATTGGCTGACAGTCTAGTTGAAAAAGGACATCTTCACGCGAGTGACATAAAAAAGTGGGTCGAGGCCGTTGACAATCGACATAAAGATTTTAGTACACGGATGGACAAATACAGGTGAGTGAGACAGGACGGAGTACAAACAAGCAAGCATACGGGCTGCTTTTATTCACTAATTATAAGTAAACTCAATTCAACTCGTATTACTTGGAATAGAATGCTCGGAATTCGCTACCGCTTCACAGTTCGTCCGTAGTTTTACTCTGAAATTCCATTCATTCTATTCTACGTCGCTTCGGTTCCGCTAGTGTGTTCAGTTGCCCAAGAGATTTGGACTTTGTAAGCTTATCGTTTCCAATTTTCGGTTTCCTGGTTGTTGTCGTTCGGTTGGGTCGATTTCGATCCTATTAGTCCAGCTTAGTTAGTTGTGTAGCTGGATTTGTGTACTTTGGTCGTTTCCATTACATTTCATTAGCAAATTGTTGGAAGACTGAAGTGAACAGTGAAATCGAGCTGAGTTGGTCAACACAACTGCGCTTGAATTGACAAGGGAGATTCAGCAGGTGTTAATGACAGCGTCGGTTTCATTTAATCCGGCAAGCCGGACAACATAGTTTTTTTTTGTTGGAAAAATTAAGATTTTTAAATTCCTATAATTAGAATCGTTTTTGAGGGCAGTTCGTGAGTAAAATTGGCATTCCTATTTTGAATTTATGATTGGATAGAAAAGTCGAAAAATTGGAGGAGCGTTAGTTTTGAAACCCCCTGTAACTGTAGACGGATAATATTCACTTGTTGGTGATGAAATTCAGACATCACGGGAAATGGACAAAACATGACATTTTTGAAACACCGTATAAAATAAACTTTCTATCTTGTCATGTACATTAAGGCTGCGGTTGAGAATTCTAAATCCTAATGCGGATGTAAAGTGAATTGTGTGATTTTGTGTATTTCCTCATGTGGAAAGTGCCGGTAGTGGTGGTTTGGTTGTGGATAGGCAGGTAGATAGAGATAGAACGAGACAGGCACGTGAATCAATGAGAAATGCGACGAACATAGTAAGCACAGGCCAAGGCACGGGCACAGGCATAGGTACATGAAAAGTGCCGGGTAGAATAGAAAGTGAACCGTGAACCAAAGCGACGGAAGGATTCATTCAGAGAAGAGAACTTGTTGGAAAGTGGGAGAGTTGACTCCGAAAGGAAAACCGGATTTTGTGTGAAAGTTCTCAGAGAGTTAGAAGTTGAGAGAGAGAGAGAGTTCATTGCTCTTTAAGTTTAAGTTTAAGTTTTGGTTATTATAATCTACGGAAAGATTCAAAGATTGTATTGTACATGGTGAAATATGTGAATTGTGAATGTGAAGTTTTTTGTATTCTTCTAAAAGTTTTGGGTTTTTTGTACATATTTTATTTGTGTGTTCTGTGAAAAAAATGTAGATCTCAACTAGAAGAAGCCCTTGGGATCAAAGGAAGTGAGAGTCGAGCGGACTTGTCCTTTGACCGTAACTCTGACTCCAGTCTGGAGTCTAAAGTCAGCAATGAGGAAGGAAAAGTTCTCAAGGATCTCAATGAGGAACAGTGCAAACGGAGACGAAGGAGAGAGTAAGAAAAAAAAATATTATATTACATTGCATAGATTTTTTCCAGCAGTCGTACCAGGTGAAAGTTGAAAAATCTGGAGAAAGTAGATTTTGCGGCTTCCGAAACCAACGCGGAAATGTTATGCCCATAATACACTTACATGCATGTTTTCACCTTTACATATTAATCTTTCATCTACTGTCATTTTCGACTGGAATACAGATATGCGCAAGTTTTTTACCTAGCCGAACTTATAAATATTTTTGCGTCGTGTGAATATAGAAAATAAAAATAAAATTCCAATTTGACAGTGTTTTTGAGTCAACGTAGGTAATCTCATCATATTCAGGAAATTGTATGCTCTCAAAGGATACGTAATTGGAAAAATTCCAATATTTCCATCTCCATTTTCTGGAACCCCATGGACAGGCATAGTTTCCGGGTTCAAGTGAAAACACTTGAACCCGTTTTGGTAGTACAGTAATTTAGTTTACTTGAGGAAGAATTTATCACTTGTCTGATTTGGCTTGTTGTCCGCGATATATATTTCTTGAGTGAAAGTAGAAAGTGGAGAAAGCTTAGCTAATCCATCTACCGGCGTACTGGAGAACGAATGCGTACTTTCACATACTTTCTCATTTCCTTTCACCGCGTGCCATTTTATGTTTATTATTTTTGTTAACACGGGTTAATTAAAATCCATATTTATGTGAATGTCAGAGTCACATCCATGACACGATCCACGTGTGGATTTTTCTATTCTGTTTGTTTATGTATTGATTTACATTTCCTGGATTGCCAGGAGTCAGGAAAGATTGATTTCCTAGTGCGTTGTTCTATTCCGGTCGATTTTCCTTTTGTAATGTAACGGTGAACAGACGCTTTGATTTGTCCTCAGGTTTATTTATAGGAAAAGACATGCAAGTGCGATAGGATTATTGATTTAAGATAATGATGGGAATTTTTTTGGGGAGGACGGACTGTTGGGTCAATCTGTCATCATTACTTCCACTCCACCACGACGCACAAGATAATCCTCTTTTTGTTCTGCTCTATTTTCTTTGTGTTTCAATGAATTTTTTTTGGTGCGGCGTGCGACACAGCAAAGCAATGCAAAGCAGTGCATATGCATAAATCTCATTTTCATTCTTACTGTTAATGCGCTTACTTTTAATGTCCCTTTTTTATTTCTTCATGGTTCATGCTTCTCATTTTAAGATTTGCATATGATAGCGGAAAAAAGCCAAGCGAAGCCAAGAAGTTGAAGCTGAATGTGAATGTTTGTGTTAGGAAGGAGGTTAATGGGATTTGATAGAGAATTACCCCCTCAGGAGAGAAAATGGGAGAAAGCATCACATTCTATTTACAAGGAAACTATTTTGAATGTAAAACTGAGTTTATGGGTGTTTCCGACTATGGAATCTCGTGTGAATTTATTTTATGGGGTTGAGGACTTGAGAAACTGGGGATGCCCTGGTTATTTCATCATTCCCCGAGTTCAAAGTCCAATTCATGCTCACTACTTTAATGTCTATGACAATTAATTTAATTTTAACTCACATTTCATGTGACCTCTCGGGTTTATGACAGAATCAGGAAAATCAGGATTGGATGCTGTTTTTTTTACTATTAAAATTGTTACCTTGTGAGATTTTGATTATAATATGTATTTTTGGTCTCTTTTTCTGTTCTGTGTAGATTCATCATGACTGAATTGTTACAAACGGAGCGGTCTTACGTGAAAGATCTTCAAGTCTGTACTCAAGCTTATCTTCATGAAATGAGAAATAGTCCAAATGTACCAGGAGGGATCAAGGGAAAAGAGAAAATTGTTTTTGGGAATATAGAAGAGATATATGAATTTCATAAGGACATTTTTGTCAAAGAATTGGAGAAGTATGAAACGATGCCAGAGGACATTGGACATTGTTTCGTGACTTGGGTATGGAATGTCATTTTTATATGTATTATTTATATATCAGAGTGTAGAATGTGTGTTGTGTGTCCTAAGAATCCAATGATTATTCTTTCTCCGTTTCTTTCTAGGCCCACAAATTTGACATGTACGTGATGTACTGTAAAAACAAACCTGAGTCAAATACTCTCATCATACAAAGTGCTGGGAATTTTTTTGATGGTGTACAAAAAATGCACAATTTAGAACATCCAATCCCAGCTTACCTCATCAAACCCGTCCAAAGAATTACCAAGTACCAATTATTACTCAAAGATTTACAATCTTGCTGTGATGAAGGCCAAGGAGAAATCAAGGTAAATTGACATTCAATGTAGTTTAAGTACATGTGATTATACTGGGTGGCTGGTGGCCCATAATTACACAGCTCGTGCGCGTAGTCATTGGTACGGCATCCATGTTGATCCAGCGAGAATTAGCTATACGTACCACGTATTTTTGCTGGATATTCTTCACCATACTTTTTGCAGTCATATTTTAACCCCCAAAATTCTAATGCAGTTGTTCATTTAGAAACTTTTCATAATTGGATGTGAGATTAATTTCAAAAAGTATAAGTTTAGAGTACTAAAGTTTCAGTCCACGACATAAGACAATTTTCTCTGTGAGTATAAGATGAAATGTATGTGAAGTGATGGCGTTTTCTTTTGAGAGTGCATTTTGCTGTTTTACCTTC
Organism: Protaphorura armata; assembly: GCA_034700305.1. Lineage (NCBI taxonomy): Eukaryota > Metazoa > Arthropoda > Collembola > Poduromorpha > Onychiuridae > Protaphorura > Protaphorura armata. The sequence continues at coordinate 42,458 of JAQIXO010000065.1, forward strand.
CATTGGAATTTGATGAGAAAATCAGAATAATTTTATATTTTGTCAGACTTTATTTAAATGTTCAGTGAGGCAAGGTTATATGAAGTCAAATCGGAAAACCGTGTCGTGAGCCGATAAAATGGAAATTGAGTAGTGAAACTGGAGCTGAGTATGATGAAATTCATATATTCAAGTTTAGTCATGTGCGCGTACTTTGAGTTTGAGCGTAGAAAGCAAGAATTCGAATTTGGTTGAGGAATGGAAGTTAATGATGGGATTTTTCCAAGCACTTCAATTTATTCAGCGTTGAGTCAGTGCTGAAAGTATAAAGTAAATCTCTTACACTCAAATGCTCAAAATAGAAGCTCTTATTGCCTGGAGTGATCATTCCTAGTTATTTCAAAGAAATAGATCTTAAGGCTAGACTGAGGTATGAAGATTGGATTTTGATACTTTGTTCTTAGATTTTTTCCCCTTAGTAATGAATAACACCAACGACGAAAGACTGAAGCTGAACTCGATCTTTTCTATTCATCTATCATTCCAATTTAAGGATGAATTTGATTTTTGTTTTATGGAAGAATGGTTCATGATATTTTGGAGTAAAACTGTAATTTTAGAAAGCCTATTCCCAATTTAAAAGTGTAATTTTAGCCTTTACAATTTATTAATTGTGGGTGGGAACACCAATGGTTTTTCTAAATTAGAAGATGATTTAGTATTTCAAGGAATCTATGCTCACATATTGTTTCTTTTACCATTTAACAAAATAGAATCAAATGCTCTTCTGTGAATTTATGTAAACTTCTGTATAAATTCCAATAGAAACTTATTTTCTCATAATCCGGCAGTTATCTTTTCTTGACATTTCAGTTGTTTTGAAATGGTGTGTGTGGACTTTCTTTTTGCTTCTGCATTTCATAATAACATAAATAATAGATGTCAATGATTTACTGATTTACTTGTAATTATAACTTATTTGCTTAAAGAATTTAGGCTCTGTCGTTAATCAAATGAACTATTAAAATTTTCTAAGCAACAATTATTTAAAATTGTATATTATTTTTTATTTCTTTGTACATTGAAGGTAAATTCATAGATTTTTTTTTTGCAAGTACAACTAACCGAGATATGAAATATTTGTAAGACATGTTTACGCTTCGATTTCACATCATTTACTACAATCTTGAGTTTTTTTATGCTGAATTTTACTTTTTGTCATTGTCTATGTCTTACTGCTTTTCACCGTAGCATTTTTTTTGTTGGTTTAATTTTTCCTCATTTTTACTTAATTTTTGAAAGTTGAACTGGGGTTATTCTTCAAACTGAATTACATAAATGAAATGTCAAAACTTGAAGAGTGATACAAAGTGAATTGAAAATGAAAGACTAAGCCCTGGCTTTAGAGCTAAATGAAAATTTGTCTTCTATTGATTGAGCCTTGATTAATTAAGTGTCTCATCGCTTGAATTATTTATTAAAATATCTCATCAAGTCTTGTTAATTGAAATGTCTGAAAACGTCTATTCTATTTTATAATCAAAATTGGATATTTGATATCCTCTATGCTGTCTATGCCTCCGCTCTGACTAATTGTAAACTTAGGTAGTTCTGATCACAAGAAAATTAATTGAATTTTACGGGAGACTAACTTGAACGAAAATTGTACGGAACGGTAGGCAAGATTTGCACGCGCTCAGAAAAGTTAGCTCGAGCTCTGTCCAAATTGACAGCTTGAGTTTATTGGATTTTATTTGTTCGGAAGAGCTAGAGCTTAAATGTGAGTTGTTGAACTAAAGTGTATGTAATGTAATATAAATTTGTTTTTTTGTTGTACAGGATGGGTTGGATGTGATGTTGAATGTGCCAAAGAAAGCGAATGATGCGATGCATCTGTCACTGTTGGACGGTTGTGATATTCCAACAGACAAATTGGGTGAAGTCATTCTTCAAGACAGTTTCCAAGTGTGGGACCCAAAACAAATTATTAGAAAAGCAAGAGAACGTCACGTGTTTCTCTCTGAACTCTACCTCCTCTTCAGCAAAGAAGTGAAGGACTCTAATGGAAAAGCAAAATATATTTTCAAGAATAAACTCTTGGTAAGTTGTTGTAGTTATATCGGTAATAGGTAATATCAATAAGACCAAGTGTTGAAGTACTTGTGTTACAGGATTCTCACCAAATTCCAGCATACATTATTTTGTTATTAGAAGAATAGCCACGTTATGTGTACTTAGTACTTAGGTAGTCGTAGTAGTAAAAACGCACTCCTTGATGTGACATTTCTATAAAGTACGAAGAAAAAATTACAATTCGGAAGTAAAATTAAAATATCTTGGACTTTTAGAAATTCTGTAATATTATTCAGAATTTTCGGGCTAGGAACTAGAATTTTTGATATTTTTGTGGGCAGGCTTAAAAAATTTGAGTTTTAACTTGCTAATTGGAGAAACCAAGGGAATATCGCAACATTTCTTACTAATTTTCACCGGAACATTTCATTTATCTAATGGGATGAAGTTTTTTAAAGAAAAAGTTGTCCGAGACTGTTCCAATTAGTCATCACAAAGATGGAAGCACATGTTTACCTGTTTTGAAGTATTTATTCCATGCCTGTGACATAAAAATAGCTTTAAGTTTTGGAACCAAAGTTTTAGGTTTTGGTGAACCAGCTGTCACTTATCTTTTTCTATCCATCCGTTCTTGTCCTCTTGCTGTTTGGAAAATATTCTTGAGTAAAGGAGCAAATGGGTTCTATTTCTCTAACTATACTAATCGATTTTCGTCCATGTCACTCAATTGACGCGGAGTTTTTCTCCGTGGGTAGTCCAGGCAATGAGTCCAGGCAGGCAGTCCGTTCAGACTTTCTCCAACTTTCTCCACGATTAGGATTAGCTTTTAGGCCTTTGTTGTTTTTCACTCAAGTGTAGGGGTGCGCGAGCGCGGGATACTTTGCAGCTGGTGCTACTGCTATAGCTCCTGGTCACTCCTGTCCTGCTGGGTTTGACTTAACTCCACTGGACTGGACTTCCATTTCCATCAAAACCAATCCAATTTAATACTTAATTGAATACTATATGAAAAAAAGAACAAACTTTTTTGTTTTGATTGTATTTATTCCCTACTACATGAAACTCTAAATGATTTGGATTGATTTTGAAAGTTTCCTTTAATGAAAAATAAACAAGAGTTTCCTAAATGACCCGGAAATTGCGTGGTCGACGTTCCTAATCAAATTATTTGATTGTACAGTGTGGTCCAAAAACGAAGAACATAATGGTCAATATTGAGGGTTTTTTTCTTCTATAAACACACACACTTGTGTTTCGAATTGCCAATTGTGACTCACCCTGTACATTTTTCTTGTTCAGAAACGGCACTAGTTTGAACCGGTTAAACTCAGTTGGATATTGGATAAAGCCTGACGTCGTTTCTTAGACAAAGATAGATGCCCAACCCATTTGTTCTTTGTTTTTTTACCCGTGTTGTGTCGGGGTCACGGGTATGGGTGCGGGAGTGTGTAGTCCAAGTCCAATGTACGTGAACTGTCTTATGTGTGTGATGGATCATTTCCAGACTTGACAGAATGAGACAATAAACAGATGGCGGACATAGACGTAGACCGACTAGACCAAGTGGGTCGTCCAAGAGAATCGAGTTTTAAGTTAGTTTTCGGTTCACATTTGTCTTGTTGGATTTTTAACTTCTTGAGAGCAAGCGAGGATGGGTGTAAAAGGCAGGCCATTTATTTTATAGAGAAATGTGGATGCGATCGGATCGCTTATATTAACTAGGTCGTTCTTTTGCCCATCTGAACGAAATTTGATGATCTCGAACCATTTCGAATTCCAAGGCATACATTTTACATTAACTACTGCAGTGTTCTTTTGGACTTTTGACTCCAGACTCCGACTCTGTCTTATTTAATGTTGGGCAGCACCAGGACGATAACGATTGAGATTTTTTTTATTCTACTTTCTGGTATTTGTTGGAGAAGATCGAGAGACTGTAATGGGACGATTAATTTTGTTTATAGTCAAAGAGACTGTAATGCTGGGAGTCATATTTTAGGAATTTTAGATTGTATAATTTTTCTTTTGGGATTCGGGAGTCAGAGTGCAGTGATGGATGATGATACGGGTTGGGAGCATATATGCATTGTAGACTAATGCTTAATGTGGTAGTAGTACGTAGGAGTGTACGAAAACGAAGGCAGAATGGAATGGAATGCATAAGTAATGTCAGAGTGAACTAGGAGACCGCTTGGAGCCATGTGTGTCTGATTGCCATTGCCATTTCGCCTTGCCAATGTTCGGCTTCGGCGGTTTTTCCTTTCTATACTGGGATCACTGGGATGGGACTATCCCGCCGCTCCTGCACGCCATGTCGTGTTTCTTTTTCGATTCACTATATATCGTTATCGTTGAATGTATCGTCGTCGGAATAATATGGAATGGCAATGGCACGACCATAGAAAAATGTCATTCGCTGGAGCTGCGTCGGTTTCGGTTTTTGTAACAGCCGTTCTTTCTCAGTAATGGGAGTAACTAACAGATGTTCTTGTTGATGTTTTGTTACGGTTATTACGCCATCCTAAATTGCGTTTTTGGACGGTAAATCCTGTACCTGATTTGAAAATTTATTTTGACAAGTGAGAGGTCGTCCATGTTTTTGTACCTCGAGATCAAGCCATATTATTCTTTGATATTTGTAGGAATTCTTGTTGATTGTCGTTCATTTAGGAATTTCTTGATTATATCTTGGCACCATCGATCATGCAAGACATTTTTTTTCTGGAAAATATGGAGGTTCTGGTTTGCGTAGGAAAGAATATATATTTATTTCGTACATAAAATAAAAACTTGAACAAAACGAAGTGACAAGTTTCATCTTTTCTTTTGGCAGAAACTTCATTCATTTTCATTTATCATTTCTGAAATAAAAACTTCATAAGTTTTTTTTTGTGTGGTTGAAATCATGAGTGATATGTGGAATCTAAAATGTAGGGCATAGGGAAGGGTATGTGGTAATATTGTCTTGGGACTATGTGTGAGTTTAGTTTTTACTTTGTATTTGGAGAGAAGTTTTGTACTCAAGTGTACTGTATTTGAAACTTCCCACTTTGTCTTTTGAACTCTGAGACACTAATGGATTCTCTTTGTATTTTTTTTCCCTGAACAGACGTCGGATCTTGGTGTGACTGAATGCATTGAAGGAGATGAGTGTAAATTTGCGGTGTGGACTGGTCGCTCACCCGTGAGTGACTATAAAATTGTGATCAAGGTGAGTCACGAACGAATTCAACTATTTCTAAGTCTTCTCAGCGCGTGGCTTGCCAGTGGCCAAGTGCTAATGTGAACTTCGAACTTTGTGTTTCAAAGTTTGTTAATGATTTCGTTTTTCTTCTTCGCCTTCTTTTATTTTTAGGCTTCCTCTCCTGATGTTAAAAGACTTTGGGTGAAGAAAGTACGTGAAGTGATCCAAGAGACTTATCTCAATGCTGCCTATCGTTTGAGTGCTCCAAGGAGTCCTTCAAAATCAGAGTCTGGGAGTCATAGGTCTAGTCGGTAAGGAATTTGGCTTTTCTTCTTTTTTTTTACAGGGTTGTTAAAATCTGCGCTTATTTTCTAAATTATTAACCGGAGAAAGTCGGTGAAAGTTGGTGAAAGTGGCTTTCTTCGTATATAATATTTTTTTCCATGAATTTTTTTGAATTTATGGCGCACCCTGTATAAATTTAACTGTTGTTTTATTTTGCGAACCTTTGTAAGTCTTTGTCTCTCCTTAATTGAACCATTAGTAATATATTATTCGAATCCATGATTGAGTAGTGGAAGGTTGTTGTTAGTTCCCCCAAACTGCATGAGCAAGAGCTTTCCAGTCAATTGACCTGAATTGAGAGAGAGAGAGAGAGAGAATGAAGGGTTTGGAAATGGAATGGAATCCCTAATTTGCCCTCTGTTTGTTTGATCTTTTTAAACTCTCACAGTCTGTTTATGTCTGCATGGGCTTTTGAAATTATTAGCTTTTCCCTTCCCTGTTTTCGTTTTCTCCCCATGGGATTTGCGATAGGGCATTTGCAATTTTCAACCTAGCCAAGCCAAGCCATGTGGAACAACTTGATTTATTTATTAAGTAGTCAAAATTGAAGTTTCCTTCCTTCCTTCCTCATTCTCTTTACTCTTGACTTAATGAAATCAAAAGTTTTTGACGAACTGGGCTAGTAGACTAGAATGTCCTAGTTTTAGCTACTTTGACGTTTTGATTCGTTTAGTATGTACGGGGTGTCCCATAATTTTGTAACCATTATGTATTTCCCAGTGCGACTTTAGCACAAGTATTCCTGTATATTTGGAACCCTGTATTTTGTAGGACTCGAAAATCTAATTTTTAGTTGAATTTAATTTACCCCTTTTCTTTAGTACCTTCATTTTGTGTTCCTTTTCTTTTAAGTGAAGCACATTTTGCGTACTTTGAGTTGTGACTGTGAATTGCACTTTGACTAATTAGTCGAGTAAATTGTCAGTTATTAAAATTTATTTTACACAGTGACTTGGAGGACTTGGGTTCAGCAGACGAGTGCTTTGATGTGAATGATAGAGCCTCTGAAGCATCATTTGGGTCTGGGAACAGTGGGAATGATTGGGAGCGTGATCGCGTAAGTTCCTACAAATTTTAATTTTGACTCTTTCCTCTTTTTGTCCACATTTGTTCACGGTTCATCATCATTCATGGAAGAATGGACAAGGACACACACACATAGTGATAACGCACGAGTCCAAAGAACACTCGGACCAAAAACCTCGGTTCATTACTCATGCATGCACGCGCGAGGATGAAGTTAATTGCTTATTAGCAAAGTTTTGCATTTTCGGGGTACTTTTGTAGCCAGACACATGAAATGAAATTTTGACTCAGGCGGCATGCCATGCCATGCGAGCCGAAATAAATTTAGGATGAGTTGAGTTTAGGTTAAGCGGGTAAATTGACGAGGGACGCTTTTGAGGAAATACCCTTGGGTATTTTCTATGTACAATGTACATTTTGGTAAGTGCGAGGACTAAAAATATTTCCTTGTGAGGAGAAAGCGTTCGTCTGGGTTGAACTTGATCATGAATTTCAATTTGGGACTGTTAATACCTAGGACCCAGGGTTTTCTGGTGGAGAGAGAAAAGGAAAGGGTTTAGGGTTAAAGAAGAGAAAGTGTTGAGGGAAAGTAAATGACAGAGAAAGGAGGGGATTTGATTTATTTCCCTCATCTCCACTCCTTCAACAAGATCATGTTCTCATTTTATACCCAACTCATGCTCCACACAACTTTTATCTTTAACCTGAATTCACAATCCCTTCTGTATCCCTGGACTAGAAATAGGACTAGAGATGCAATGCAGTAGCAGTCGCAGTGTTTGTGTGGTCTTAGTCTAGTCTCTGGACTACACTGGAGAATAAAGCTGGAATTCTGGAGAAGGCGAAGGAAGGAAACAAAATTCAGGACTCAACTCACGTTTATCTTCTCTTCTCTTGAAACTGAAACTGAGTCTCTCCTTCTCATAAAATGACAGACACAGAAGGCGTTGAGAGAGATCTTTTATACTTTATAGTTTATACCTACTATTTTACACCATTTACAGGGTCGTCCATAGAAATATCTACGTGTTACGTCCAAGACACTTGAAAAATATGTACATTATGAGTAATTGTTATGAACCACCCTGTACCCTGATTTCCCAGAATCACGTAGCCCAGTGGTATAAATTTCCTTATGCATTATTGAGAACATGTCTTGGACTATGTATGTCAGGAGAGTGTTTGGAAGGAAGGGCGAAAAGTAAGAGAGATCTTTTAGTGTATGCTGAAAAAAGAGTTAAACTGAGAGAGAGTTTGGAATTGGAAGTAGAAATAGACTGGAACATGAACAGAAGAGTGGAATAGAAAGAGAAGGAATTAGACATCATAAATTTTCCTATTAGGGAGAAAGTCTTCTGTCTACTGAGGCTGTGACTGGGGCTGGACTGATTGCGAGAAACTAGAGCAGAGAAAGCACCTCAAAGCATATGGTACGGCACAATCCACTAAATCATAGAATATAAATGGAATGGAATCAACTCTGTTCTGTTGGTTGGCTTGGCTGAATTCATAAATCTTAATGGGATGGGATTGGTAGATGGTCATTTCAAAATGACGTGCTCAGAATGCATAATTCAAGGCATCAGTGGCACAGAACTGTACATGTGGTAAGGGGTTATTTGGTTTGATCCTTCTGCCACACACTTTGCCTGCCTTAAAGATGATTTTCTTCATGCGCTGACATTTTTTTCTAACACGTGACAACGAGAATGACAATTGGACACTTGGCGTCGCCGAAGACAAGGGCCTTGTCTTTTGGGAATCATTAATATTTAAATTTTGCGTGCCGTGCAATGCCTACATTGTTCGTCTTGGAAATATTTTAGAAAGTCTGGAATATTATACTATAAAAAAATATGCAGAATTTTTAGAATTCGGCAAACTTGGCACTGTTGAGACAGAAGGAGTGACACGCTGACAATTCAACAATTCTTACGAGGGAACCAGGGAATCATTAATATTTAAATTTGTCTCATCGCACACACACTGTACGTTGTTTCTGGGACGTGGAGAAAGTTAGTGTGCAATAACCGGAGTGTCGTAATCATAAATGATGTAGAGCCGTTATAACGGGAACAGATTGTGATTGTCCTGCTCTACTGGTGGAAGAGTATTATAGTGTCCTAGAGCGTGAACAATAAAAGGATGCACGGGAAGTGTTTGTATGGATCAGAGACGGGACGGTTAATGTCTTCTGTCTATGTCTACAGTATCATTTCCATTTTTTTGAACTCTGGAAAGGTCTGGCTTGCAATGCAATGCAACGTTCTGGAGAGGATAGGAGTGAGGTCGTGGAATGAAACGATTTGATACGCTGGTGGTGTTGGACGAGTAGTATTTGTAGTAGTTGTGTAGTGTGTAGTGTGTAGTGTGTAGGAGCTATCTCTATCTAATTTAATGGTCACATTACATTTTCTCCTGGTCGTAACCTAGTTTGAGATTGGAATATTGGAGTTATGTAATACAACTACACGGTGGGACAAAAGAAACGAGCCCGATGGCAGTTTTTCCGTGCGTAAAGTTTAAGCGCAAAATTTTGACAGTTCCACTGAACCGATTTTCATAATTTT
>JAQIXO010000066.1:0-51496 GCA_034700305.1 Protaphorura armata
GTAACTGCTAATCTTTCCACCACACCACTCAGACCAGAACTTCCTTCCTTCCTTCCTTTTTTCTTCACTTTCAAATATATATATTTTTTTTTAGTCCAAAAACTTGGGGTTCGGTTGATGTTGATGAGCGTAGCGTGAACCAGAGAAGAGAGAAAGAGAAAAAAAGTCAGAAGATCATTTTCACTCAACTACGTTCAGGGATGCATGAGATGATGAGACATTCCAACCGTGTGTCTCTGTCTGTCTATCTGTTTACAGTTTTTGTGTCTCACTCAGGCTTTTGTCCCGCAACACCCGGGTAATACTCCTCTGTCATCTCATTCGAGTTGTTTTCAGGGAGTTCGACTACAAAGGAGCCGACAGATTGCAAAAGAATGCCAAAAATCCACAACCCCCTTTAACCCTTCATATTATACTTTCTCACCCAAATGTTATGCTCACTTAGGGAAACAACACTGAACCACCGGTTTTTTTGTGTGTGTTGGATTTGAGTTTTATTGGCAAGGGGTGATTCTCATTCCATGAATGACTTTTGACACCCGCGGATGACACTTTTTTATACGTACGTATTTGTACGTATTTATTTTATCTGTGTTTCGGATTAGTTTGGGGGTGTCATAAATTCTAGGAACTGTGCTGTACTTATACTCCTACTTTTTCAGTGTCAATATCAATCTTGCATGATGAAACCACAATGGGGAGTTTTGTAGTATTTTTTATTATATTCATGTATTGTGAAACTAGTCGTGTCCGAACCGTGAAATTGTGTGAGTTTTTTCTCCCAGAAACGACATCATTAAAAATTAATGAGGGGATCATCCACAGTCCACACTATAGTCAATAGCCAGGGTATTCAAATGGGTATGTGTGTGTTTTTCTTCCAAACCCTCTACACAATGTCAATTACTCTCCAGTGAGTTTGTTCCTCTCTCTAGCTCTTTCTCCCCAAAAAAAGAGAAGACTGACTTTTCTTTCCTTCCACTTCCAACCCTTCACTCTGTCTCTGTGTCTGTGTGGATTTCTTCTTCACTTTCTTTTTTTCTCCGAGCCACTCGTGCTGGGGAATTTGAACCTGTGTCCGGTTCCAATTCCAAGATCTGATTTCTGATGATGTATGGGATGGTGGTGTTCAACTAATAAGAGTGTTCGTAGTCTAATGTTCTCCGGACCATGTGGAAAGGAGTACTGCTAGGACTAGAACTAACCAAAGTGGGCAAACCAGGGTTGAAGAAGAAGGAAAAAAAAGATTCAACCGGCAATAGCAATGGTAAGGCTGACGGACGGTTGGACAACAACAATGCCGTGCGAAAAGAAAAGAAGGGGGAGACGACGATGACGACTGAATTGACTGGGCCAGGGCAGGGCAAACCAGGGATTCCAATGTTATGTAATGTAATATAATGCAGGGCAATATGGAATGGAATCATGTGTGGATGTCACGGAATGGACCACCAAGACTTATCAGTACATGAGAGGACCTCAAACTTCTTAAATATAATATCCATCATAATACTACCACAACACCAACAACTGTGCCGACCAACCAACCCGCACTAGCTCAAGCTCAGGGTGAACTCACTAAGCCTAGTCCCAGACCCAGTCCCTAGTTTAAGACTAGCTAGTACTTCCGTTCAGACACTGATGAATGAGGACAACTGGGTGGAAGACGACTGGGAAACTGAACGACTCAAGGAGTCCTCGTGGTACTAAAGTAGTAAAGTAGTAATAGTAATGAGTGAGGTATGACAACGACTGCGATGGCTACTGCCACGGCTCCTCGATTTAGCCACCACTGAAGATGATGTTCAATTTTGAACAGTAAATAAATAAGGCCAAGAAAAGCTGATATCTTGACACGAAATAAGCGCCCGGAGGGTAATTATGTATTCAATTAATACAATTTGTAAATTATGTCAGTTATTCGAAATTCTTGCAAGTCATGTAGACCAGACAAGTTTTTCAACCTGAAGAAAGCTCAATGGATTCCCGAGAAAATTTCATATACAAAACTCAATTATCCCTCGAGACGCGTTTGGAACGGGTCAGAAAGTTATGAACCACCCCGTAGATCCAGTTATACTTCAGGTAATACTAATAATAATAACTGAAGGAAAAGAATTGATACGTATACGTTATAGTTGTAACGTGTTAGGATAATAGAAACTAGATCTCTCTCACTCTCTTTTTCTCGGTTCGGACAGAGGAGTCTCTAGTCCGGGAGGACTGAGGGGGATAATGAAATGAAAAACTACAATGCAGAGTGCAAAAAAAAATTCATATTGTGTATTATGTAATGATGAAAGAAGCTGATGGAAAAGAATAAAAGGACTTTTTTCGTCCTTGCGTCCTTCTTCGTCTCCCTTCTCTCAATCTACGTTAGTTTCTCCCATCCGATCCGATCTAGATTTCCAGCTGAATAACACCAGCCAAAAAGTTCTGGTTGTGTTGTGTAGAGATATTTGTGTCTGAGGGACTGACAACAATAGTTGAGGAGTAATAATGTAATGTACGGCATGGATGGTTGGAACTAAAAGTAAAGGTTACCCTTCCCTTTTATTGTCTAAATAATGGTGAAAGAAAATGGAAAGGTGTCCTGATACTCTACTCCACTCGCAGTCTCACCTTTTCCTGAAATGAAATAACGTTGTTTCCGATCCTTTCAGAGATGAATGAACAAAATGATACTGGACCAAGTTTTCCGGGTTTCTTATTCTGTCTCATAATCTCACGTTCTTACGTTGTTTCCCGTGAACAATGGAATATTGCACACAATGCATATGGACAGAGGTATGATTCACCCCATTTGTCACACAAAACTCTGTTATACTACTGGTGTACCCGCGTTATAACGATTGAAATCTTTACTTTTTAAATGCATCTATAACTGAAGTTTGCCATTAGATAAAGCAATAGATTTCAATATGGACAAATAAAGGTACTAGAAGCTAAGAATTCCATGCAGGAAGCCCATTGCGTTGGCGAATGTCATTTCTTTACATCAGTTTAATCCCGTGCCGGACTTCAAATTATGTAGAAGCTTGATTTATATAATATTTTTCAGAGATTCTGAGAGATTCTCTGTTTCTATTCATCTTATCTAACAATAAGTAATTTTTGAATTGTAGGAAAAGCACATCGTGCGAGATTCAGAAGTCCTATTTTTACGGTTTTAATTTTACAATAATTACAGCCTTATACCCACAAAATAATGCTAAATTGACAAAAATATGTACCAATACTCCTCGTCGTACTACACAAGCAAGCTTGGTAAAACAGACAAAATGTTGACAAGAAAATCTAGTAGAATCTGTTACATTGTACGAGTTCTTTCCTTAAGTTTAAATGTTTTACTAATACAAATCGAAGGGGAAAATTAAACCTGGCCATTAGAACTCGCGAATATCCCGGCATAAGTTTATTGTTGTAATTAGTTATTAACTGGTAAAATTATTACATGCACCTGTAAGCTGTGTTTGCTTGCAATAAGTAGGAAGAAATAATGGTACAATTTAAAATTGGATAATCTAATGACAATGGAACGAATATTCAATTCATAACTGTCTTGAATTTTACGTATACCGGAAAGCGCCATCGTCTCTAATTATGAGTGATCAATGATTAGAATGCTTCTCGTTCGGGAACTCAAAGACGAACTAAAAAATTTCGGAACGCATATTTCTGTGGTTTCGGCTTCGTTTATTGTTGGTTCTTTGGAACTAAAGTTATCACCATCAGTCTTGAGCGTAGACCTGACTCATGTGGAGAGATGCAGAGATACTGTGAGAGATGCTGAACTAAAAATAGACGGAAGTTCATCTTGAAGTCAAGTCTTTTGCCCATAGTTGCCATCTGTTCTCACCAAATACAACTGCTTACTCGACTCAGTTCCCTAAATCGTTCAGAGATTCCAGAAATTGAAGGACTAGCTTTATATTGAAAGCTTCAAGGGCCAAGAAATCTTTTGGTGTTTCAGGGATCATGTTCGGATTCCTGTATTATTATGTCGTAGTATAATGTGCTCATAATTCAGAAGTTTCCAGTAATATCAATAGATACTTTGGTAGTATTGTGATAGTATTTGGCTAATGTCGTGCAGATTTTGAGTAAGCCTTTACCCTAGAATGATTTTTCTCATAAAAGCAAGACGGTATTATCTGAAATAAGTATCGTAAAAGAGTTAAACTTTCACCACTACGATGAGGCTAAAATATTTGAGGATTTCGTATTGTAACAGATTTTGTTATTATATCTCCAGATATTATGACCAAATACGTGTTCGTAATTCGTTCTTCTGTATGTTTTGGTATGACTATTAAGATCAAAAATCCGATTGACCGATAATCTCATTCTAGTTTGGATTGCTTAGAGAACTTTGTGAGTTTAGTGCTATGCCATGCCAATCTAACTAATCGGGGAACAATGCGAGTCAATTTTTATCACAGAGATTAAATTCTGAAAACGTAGGAATTATTCATTGAGGCAAAAGACTGGGTTTTAATTTTAATTTAGCTAACATGGTTGGAATTAAACCATTTGAAGAGAGCACCGATTTTCCCCAACTGACTAGGAAGAATTATGACTTTTTCTGTACCAGCTGTGTTAGGATTAATTAATTGACGAATACTAGCTGAATTTTTGCAGATTTAAACAGCTAAAACTTTAGATTGGCTGTTACATGTTTGAACATTTCCATTTGAGGCATCATTCAAAGTGTCAATGCTAAGTTAATGAATATCGGAAAATATTTCAAATCTGCTGACAGAAATTTTATATTCGTTAATTATTGATGGATTTTTATGTTGCAAAATGAAGCTAACTTATACAGTATAATAGTGCCGATTTAATGTTCTTGACAAGTTAACAAACCGTAATTATTTAGTAATACAACACGAATTACAAAAACACCGAACAATAGAAAAGATTTATTTGATTTTAAACTTTGGCAACACCTTAGGAAGGCATATAGTTTTACATTTAACAAAGGTAAAGAAGAATTTTTAATAAATTTTCAACACTAAAATTAGATAAATACTTATTCAAATGCACTTTCAAATAACCAGGATGAGAATTTTATATACCCGATGCATGTGGCAGATTGTAGCATTGTAGTCTCTTTGAAGTGTCATTTTGGGTGGACGCTAAGCGAATATAACTTATTATTTTTGTGTGCGTCTTACAACTTCCCTGTTAATGAAGGAAATGTGAATATTATGGAAAAAAAAGTAATCCGCATCCGTTTCCTTCAGAATTCATTATTAGTATTTCTAAATAAATACAAGCAAATCGTTATGAAATTTACAATTAGGGTTAAATCTAAATTAACAATGGTATGGTATCGACGTTATCCCTTTATAAGTAATAAGTGGTATATACTACGTTTCTAAACAAAACTAGTTGTTACTTTCAAGCTGACACTGGGTATTCAAAGCGTAGTAAGACTTGTTTTAATTTTAGCATAGTTAGAAAAAGTTTATGTTCATTTTGGGGGAGCTCAAGTTAGTAAACACCAATATTAGATCAAATTCTGCTTATGGACTATAGTTCATGGAAGTCTGACTTCTTGAGGTTTTCACTTTGTAGTACAGACTCGCATGTAGGAAGATGATTGTTTTATATACCACTATACCTTGTATATGTAGATATGTATGTTTAGATTTATTTTGCTGCCACCCGTTAACAGAAATTCAAGAGTAAAGTGAAGTTAATCGTTGTTTCCTTACGTTAATGAAGATAGGTTATGAAGAATCAGTATTTAATTTTGCAGTTATAAATTTCACACCATTTGGGAAGGACAATAAGTCAAACCAGCAGGACCGTATCTGAGTTCATGAATGAAAGCGTAGACGACCCAGATTTCGTAGAGAAAGATGAGAAAGCCTAGAAAACCAGATCCAATTCTGTTCCGTTCGAAGGTGGCGCTTCCGTGACTGGCGTCGTACACATTGAAAACTTGGAAAACAAAGGTGCAGATGAGAAAAACTATCCACAGAATCAGCCACAGTTTCAATCGTTCAATCGAATTCTGAAATTATATTAAAATATTTTGTTAACTCATCTCAAGGAATATACAAATTCATCACCCTACTCACCTTCCGGTGATCGGGAACAACACCCCATAACAAATTGTACATTTTCACATTTTCAAAACAGTAAGCCCTCATTATTATGGACTATGGTTGCGGGCCAGGAAAATAAGTACGATATATCAAAAGTACGCCTTATCCGCGAATTTTAGCGTTGTTTCTACCCGCTTTTCCCCCGGTACAAGCAAATGTCCTTTATATCACGGATATTATCTTAACAGTTTTATTGTCAATTTTACCACAAGATGTCTAGTTCCTTTACTCATATTATAAAATAAACTTGCTAGAAACAAGTAATCAAGGGACTTGAACCTAGTGCTCTCTTCAGAAATATTACTTTTCGCCTTTACTGTGCATGTCTGCTTGAGTACGCTGAAATAAGAGATTAAGAGCAAATCAAATGTTCAGACCCGTATGTATCTGAATCGCTAAAATTATGTCAAGTAACTTTAGCCTTGCAACGATATATCTGTGTGTATGTGTGCCATTTTCCGAGGTGTTATTAATAATTCTGTTTTTTTATGAATGAGAAATGTAATTATAATATTGGTCCTTAAGATTTTAGTATAATATTCATAAAATAATCACCGGGATACCACAAATGCTATAGTCAAAATATCTTATAACATTAAGAATCTGTTTTTGTACCAGTTGCCTGATTTGCAATGATGTAAAATATTTAATATAATTTATAAAGTATAAATAAAATATAATAGTACACAAAACATTTTAAATTACTAACCTGAATGGCTCCAATGAGTAGTAATATGGCCATGATCAACATTGCGACCGCAAATGCAAATTCTATCCACCTGTCTGGAAAGTACAATTCATTAACACAAAACAGACTATTTTTGGTCGTAACTATGAGCACTAATCTCGTGAAAACTCAACTTACAAACATTATTGTTCGCCATAGCGTTCAGGAGATGGAACAAAGTGTATATGGGCCATATCTAGAGAACCAGTCTGGGTTTAAATTCATTTGAACAATAATTCAAATTCTATAATTTAATTGTACTTACGAAATCGAGAACTCCGAATATAAATGTGCCAATTCTTGGCGTCATGCAGCAGCACGGGTTAAGCATTTTGACTCTGTTTTCAGTTACTTCAGACAATTAAGAATGGAGAAAATGAAGTTTTCTTACTAAAAGAACTGAGAACACTAAACCGATTCTACTTGGGGGAGGTAGACTTGAAACTATAAATAAACCGGATCCGTTTGTCCTATATCAGCCTTGGGATCATTCCAGATTTCTTTAACTGTGGGGTTATTATCATCTGGCGCTTGCTTGTTACTTTGCTCATTTTCGGTTTCAATGTGTCTCAGCTTACTGTACACAGAATGGCTTACGTAATCTTTATTTTTATCGTACAAATAGACCACATGTGCCAGATGAATTCCTTCTAATAAATCAATACTTCAAACTTTAATCAAGCGGAAGACATTACCAATGTTAAGAATTATTATGAATGTCAGCAAGGAATTTGTCCGTCAATAAAATCAATGTCAATTAAAAGTAATAAACTATATTTTCATAGTGGGTTTGACTTTATTCCTAACGCGGTGGAGATGATGTCTGTCTAATGCACTGTTTTGATTAAATGATTTTTGGTGGAAATATTGAAAAACGTGTAATATTACAGTTGCGGTAGTGTTGGATCGTAAATTCATAATTTCATGGATTATTAATTACTGTGGAGTCCTGTGGTATCCATTCATCTGCAGGTCATCTAGTGTTGTACGTACGATATCTAAGTTTTTACTTTATTCAGTATTCATGATTACCCCTGAATGATTATCTTAATATTTGACCTTGTAGTCGAATGATAATTTATGACATGCTCATGATTTCCTCCCTTTTGAATGCAATGACCTAAGCAGGCGTATTATCTATTTATGACTTTGAGTGTGTTACAAATTACTATTATAATAACGCCTGCCTGTCCACTCTAACATTGACTCCAGTTCTAGATATCTTCCGCGGTACGATCCTCCCGTTCAAAATGTCATCGGTACCCGGAAATCAATTATTCCATAATATCAGCGGATACATGCGAATAAAAAAATTGTATCTTTACTCTTTACAAAATCGTGTGTTTATTTGTATTTTTGTAAATTCCAACAAGCGTACAGAATTTATTCTGACATCAAGATTCAAACCCATATACACTCCAGTACCCGACGTTGAAGAGCAGAAACGTCATTGGAAAAATAATTTTGGAAGCATTGTCAAGAACACCCACATCATCTTTCACTGTATTTAGGTGACACTCAATTGCTTGAGCTTTTCTCCGAATACTCCGAATACTCCGAACAAATGAGCGTCTTCTTCTGGAGCCAGCAGAATATTTCGGTTGAACTCTCGGAAGATTATCATGAATTCCAGACGCACCACAAAAACTGGAACTTCTTGCCACTTTCCCTAGAGGTAGCGAAAGAGAGCTTGTAAATGGGACTGCCAACGACTTCGGCTGAGTTTCTTGTTTCACTTCAATTGAACACGTTGTAGGAATCTGGGGTTGATTCTTAAATCGTTGATTCCATTTTGAACGCTTAAGTTTAGTTTTCCAGTTTTTTAATCTACTCAGGTATGAGGATTTTTCATCTCCCTTGGAATTCACATCTTCTACGTTGAATTGTGGCATTGACGGTAGTTTCAGGTTGGACGGGGTCGAAGAAAGTTTCTTTTTAGGTTTCTTTACCGTTTTCTCTGCCCAAAACAAAAAATTGACGGCCGCATATTCAATAAGTGCAGCGAAAACGAAAATGAAACACACTACTAGGTAAATATCGATGGCTTTGATGTAAGAGATTCTTGGCAGTGATGCACGGACACTATTACTGATTGTCGTCATTGTTAACACGGTTGTTATTCCTAGAAAAAATTACATGTAAATCGCTGAATAAAAAACAGTCAAGTGGCGAATATTTCAGCTGAGCTGCTATTCTTCTGCAAACCATGCTGCAAAGAAGTCATTGACAATTTCCCATTTGAATCAAACGAACGTTTAAAAAAAGCACAGCAGCACAGCTGCATATATCGTCATATATTTTGAACTTACCTATTGCCACTCTTGCTGCTGGAACGTCGAGGGAGATCTACAAAGAAATCGTATTTGATAATTCTGAGTTTTAATTTTGAGGACATTACTGAATACTACAACTCCGGGGATAAAAGCAAAGTATTGAATTTTGCTCAAAAGTCTGAAATTATCAGTCAGTGAGATCGAATCACTTTATTGAAGCGCCGCAAATTAAATTAATGTGAATCTTTACTCTATTCTTTATGAAGATGAATTATCATTTGTTCAATTATATTATAGAACTTTTTAGGAATCATTAATAATGGTAACATTTAACTTACCGAATCTACGAATAAATGATGTCAAAAGATTCCATAAATTCGAATCTTAGATTTTTATTTTATTTGAAAATGTTTGCTTGTGCGGTTTACTGTAGTATTGCGGTGCTGTATTAAAACAGTTGACATCGGCGCTTTTCAAATATTTATGATATTTAGATCCCGCATGCTTTCCCAACATGTTTGTCTTATACCCTATCCCTCTTCTTGAGTCAAAAAGTGCATGAATTATACATTCTGTGTTGTCTTACCCAGAAACTAATCCAGCTCAACATCACAATGAGAATGGAAGGCAAATACATTTGGAATATGAAGTATCCAGACTTCCTTCGAAACCCGAAATTGAGCGATAGCCGTTGATAACTTCCAGTCGCCAAGTCCTCTATTCGGTCTGATGTGTCATACCCAGTAATTGTATATTGTGATAAAGTGATATTGTTTAAACCCAAGACTCCCCGTGTATTCCAATACATGACTACATCTCGAACAGTGTATCCGTCTAAATAATAATTCAGTATCAGTATCTGCCATTAGACATCAACAGACTTCAACCACTGCTTGCATACAAAAATATCAATTTGAATACATCTTTCACATGTTTGCTTTCTGATGTGGCGAAGTCTCAAAGTAAAGTAACTTGGTAAAAATACATAACAACTCCAGAGATATTTTAAAGGTTAGACTTTCTCTATCTAGTGAAATGTAATTTATATTTTAACGTTGTAGCAAATTTAATTTTACAACTTTGAGGAATTAAATAAACCGAAAATAAACTTACAGCTCTCAATTTCCACAGTACAATTTTGACTGAAAAACATAAAGATGGTTTCATTACACTCATAAATTCTCTCTGCCAAATAATTGGACACACTGTTTAAATAAAAAAAAAACCTGTCCAGCGGGTAGCGACGAAGATTCATTTGACAAGAGAGTGTGGTAGTAAATGTCATTCCGTACGCGATACTTCCGTCGCTGTGAATCTTTACCATTTTATTCCTTTCCGTGACGTCATGGAGAAAGCTGAAATCCACAGAAGAGTTGTTTCGTGTAAAATATACTAGCTGTTTTAAGTTTGTCGGCAGAATGAAATGAGCAAAACTCACCTCTTCTTGTCATTTGCAAAAAAAGTATCAGGCACCCAAATTTTTTCAGCAAAGTCTCCTGTGAGGGCAATGGCTACATCTCCAGAACTGAATGCTAGGCGATCATCCTTCCAATATTGATTTAAAATTATTGTAATCGTGTAATCCTAGAAAAATTAAACTAAACAGATTTATAAAAATGCACATTACAAGCAAGGGCGACCAAATCCGGACATGGTGTACTTTAATTAGCTTTCATAATTTTATTTGTATGCGTACCATATTGACTTCCGATATTTGATCAAAGTGTGCAATAGTCAAGTCCATTCCAATGTACAATGGGTCCGCTGAAATTATAATGCTTGTTAATTAGTCAAAGTCAACGTTATAATATAGGCTGCTGTGAAAAATGTTCAAGGTTTAACGAATACCTCCAAAATTTGGCCGCAGACGTATGTCATAGGACTGAAGTATTTCTGACAAAATATTGGTCAGAGAAGGGTCGCCAGAGTCAGAACTAAAAGTACACAAATGAATGAACATAACTACACAAGTATATAAAAGCTTGGCAACTTTGGTAGAATTATTTAATACTATAGCTCCGGGGAATAATAGCAACTCAGAGAACGAAATACGATAAATTAAAGTAATCGGAGAATACAGTTTTAATTTTAAGAACAATAAGAATACATTGAAATATAGTACGGAGAAAATTATTTATACTTGTGGCACGATCTAGAAATATTTTACAGGTATCATGGTATCAATAATTTGCGATCTCCCATAAAGCTCAATTTAGCACCACCCGAATTCACATCAATACATGAACAAAATTGTTTACACATAATACGCGCATTCATGCAAAGAGTCTCTTCGCCTTAATATAGGTATATATTAAGGGCTACAGCGAGAGAGTATTTCCAGATTTACACAATTTGTGAGATAGGGCTATTTGAGAAAATACACCCAGATACTATGTTTTCTAAAATCCACACGAATAAACACGTTTTTTATAAACGTAATGACGTTCGTTAGTTGTTTGAATAAGTCGAAGATAAAGGGTGTATAAGCGTGAAGCAGAAATAATCAGGAAGGTGCGTCTTGTAAACTATTACATTGCATTAGTCATCTCTATTTATCGTGGGCTAACTGCCAAAAGTATTTTCCATGCACGTTTCTGTTAAACTGTGGACGGGAAAGCATTCTCATGAAAAGAATTCTTGAGAGTGCTCTCTAATGAATTCAGACAGGAATCCTTACGTGAAGAGATTTCCCGATAACAGCTAAGAGGATTCAAATGTGTGTATTTTAACTTTTCTTTTAATTTGGTAAATAATTTGGCAGCTGTATGACTATGGGTCCTCAAGAAGCACACAGGAAGTACTCATATTAACTTAAGCAGACCATGTCTTAGAATGTATCGAGGAATCCAAAGCACCCGGACAGTAGTGTATTAATACCTGTCAGCTGACAAGATCAGAAAGAGTTTCCAGATACACAGGATCTTCCACATACTAGATTTCATCCGCCTTCGCAACAATGCCTGGAATTTCAGAATCGCTTTCGTGTCATTCCTTCCAATCAACTTTCGTCTAACTCCAGGCAGATCAGCTGTTATCTTATTTCTAAGAAATTTGTTGCCATTATGTACGCATCGCTCACCTCTCGTCTAGTCTCTGCGTCACCATAATTGTCGGGCTTTGGAATTAAGTTTATTTTTGACCTTTTCACCCACGTGAACATAAAATCACCATTAACAAAATAGGACCGATGTTCGTGGACCAAACGGAGCGCAGTAATAATTAATAGACTAAATTATCCAATTCGATATCACTTTTCAGATTGTGTGCCACAGCGTACGTACAACGCACAAACTATTAATCAAATTTCTGGCAAGAAAAATGACTCGAAATCGCTCCTAACTATTTAAACTGAAAGTCGTAAATTTTGTCTCACTCGTGCGTTCACTTTTGTCTGACTTTAACTTGATCATCGTAAACCGAAGCACTCAATTGATTGGTTCCCAATTTGTTCTTGAAACGAGATACGCTATCGACGCTTCGCTTGGGTTTTCCTGGAAAAACTTGTTCTCTTAGCTATTAAATTTCAATTAATATCACTCAATTCGTAGATTAGCTATTTTACACCAATAGCTATTTTTAAGGCTAGAACCACCAAAGGAGTTGACGACAACGTCATGGTTTATTAAAAAAGAGACCCTTTTTGAATGGATGAAGTGGGAACGTGTGGAACTAAATGTCGGGTCCCATTTAGAAACTAAAATGTAGTAATGAAGAAGTCTAATGAAAATGAAAGGGTTTTCGTTTGGAGTAGAAGAAGCCAAATCTGATGGAGTTGAACACACTCTGGCAGTCACACAAGTTCTCAAAAAAGCGGCAGTCTTCTTATTAGAACATTCATCGGTTCGGTGAAGAAGGGACCAGACAAGCGGCACGATTTGCAAAAACGCCTCACTAAACAATCTAGTCTCCCACCCTGACTCAAAATCAGAGTAACGACTTTACTAGTTGTCCTTATCCTGTGACTAGTCGATTCCACTGTCTTACCGGCAAAATCGTTTCTACAATATTAAACACGTCTTATTAAAAGTGACAAAAGGTTTTGACTCCTTTACTCAGTTGTCAGTGCATCTCACTGCTGAGCTTCACATTTAAGTTTTAAAGAAGCATGACTAGATATAACAAGTATTTATCCCAATGTATCCTGTTCTTATTTGAGTTCATTTTACTTTCTGATCAAACGGAACATCTTCGCTATAATAAGCAATCCTCCAAACATGTTACATCTGTTCTCGACGATTTGCTGAAAGAAGACAAATATGACAAAAGGTTTCGTCCAAATTACGGAGGTTAGTTCGAATTTTTCGTCTTAATATATTTGCGTGGGTAAAGGGCGATTTTTTGATGACATATTGGATATCGCTAAACATTCCGGTCTGGAATGTGAAATTCCGACGTGTCCGCCATGGACTTGAAGAAATTTGAATCAGCATATATTTTTTTACTGTTTCGATTTACGATTTTGAGCTTAAATACTTCCTTGGGCCTTGAGTATTCTTATTTGTAATCTCGAGTTGTATTTGGAATTTAAGGGTCATATTCTTCGAAAATACATTCTGCGGATCTCTATTTGATACACTTTATGTGTCCTGTGCAATTGATTAGAAACCCTGAACCCTATTTCAAAACAAAATAAATTTATGGTACTCTTTGATCGGCAACTGGAGATTTTTTTAAGGCCATCAGACTAGAGTACAATCCATTTTACTCGCCCACTTTACCAGACTGAAACGGTTGGAATGCAAGGAATTACTGCGAATTCGAGGTAGAATTAACAGGCAATTCATCTAGTCAATAACCCTCCAGTTCAACAAACTCCTCCTATCAACATTTAGTGTTTCTTCTCAGATCTAAACACATGTTTCCTGTCATTATTAACTCGTGTGCTGTGAAACGTGAGAGGTCACAAAATCACTATCACTTCAAACGCTCTAGTCTAGCCTGACTATGACGATGGGATTGACTAAGAAATCAGTTACGTTACAGCGACACACAGAAGCCGGACATAAGTTTCAAAGATATGCTTAATTTATAAACTCCTGGAATCGTAGAACATTACTGACATATTATGTCGGTAAATCAGTGGGTAGAGCAATTTTAGTCACTCTTACGACGTAGGCAATAAGTTTCTCGTGGAACGTGCAATAGTATCATTTTTAATTTTGCGTAAGATAGAGTTTAAAAGCAGAAGTCTTATTTTTGAAAGAATCGGCAGCCCCAGCTGCTTGTTTACCTATGAAATGGCGCGGAAATTGTCACCGCGGGTTGAAGGAATAAACGAGTGGAATAACCCATCAATAAAGTCATGAGAAATAATAACAAGCTTTCTGCAAGATTAGGTTTAGGAACTATCACTGTGAGTTTGCATGCAGTATTGACTTGGTGGAGAGCAAAAATAGGCATGTTACATTGACGATTAGGCACACACCTAGACTAGTGCGAAATTGTTGTAAATACATTAGGATTTTGGTGCTGGCTGAAGAATTGCCAAAAACGTGATGTGAAATTTATGTGAGTGTAGAAGTGCACACTTGTTCACTTAACTTCCGCACTTTCGCTCTTCACTGCCGACATTTCAGCAAGACTTTAAACCCCTTGTTTGTCACTGTCATTCTTTGACCTATTGACGATGGGAACGACAGAAACCCGTGTTTTAAAGAAATACTTCTAATTTTACTTACACAGGGGATCCAGTTACAGTGGCTGTCAACTTGTACATCAAAAGTTTGGGTCCAGTTTCAGAAACAGATGAGGTGCATTCATACTCTTAACTCTGGTTCTTGCGTATTCACTCACTATTCTATCCCATGAATCTAACTCTATATTCCGATATTTAATTCTTCATGGGATAGGTGTTCTATAAGCAACCAGATATTGACACAATCTATTTCAATTCAATTCAATTCAATGTGTTTATTTCAGTGTTGCTAATATATAATATGAGTTACAATCGTTTCTTACTCTTATTGAATATAAAACTTTCATAACGTATTCATATTGTTGCCAATATCCGTAACACTTCGCGATTTGGATAAAAGAAAATATTTACTTTTGTTATTAACATCATATACTGTCTAATTAATAAAATTTAAATTTTAAATAAATTTATGGACTAATTTTGTTTTACAAAATCGTTTCGACTAGTACATTATAAAATGCGTCCATGATTCATAATTTCTAACACGGATCATTTAGGTCTATTCCATCGACACTTACTACCGACAGATGTGGTACGACAGAAGGCTGAAGTTCAACATTAGCGGCTTGAACGAATTCTCTTTGAATTGGCTCTTTTTGGACAAAGTGTGGAAGCCTGATACTTATTTCATTAATGGAATGAAGTCTTACCTACACAGTATTACCGTTCCAAATAAGTTTCTCCGAATAAGAAATGACGGATACATGACATACTCTATGAGGCAAGACCTTTAAAGTCTGGTTTTATTTTATTCCAACGTTTAAATTCCATCCATTTTGATTTAAAAGGATAGGCTAACAATTAAAGCCTCTTGTACAATGAATTTACGGACTTTCCCTCTTGATGCTCAGAGTTGTCCTTTGGCACTTGGAAGCTGTAAGTTCTTTAAATATATTTTTCTTAGACTTGACTAGTACTCGTTCATGAAACCAATCTTTTTGTTCACTAAATTCATTTAGACGCCTACAGTGTTGAAGATGTAAAATACAGGTGGGCTGACAAAAACCCAGTAGCAAAGGAAGAAGGTGTCAACCTAGCCCAATATGATTTGGTCCGTACTCTAACAAAGGAAGAAATTCATGTCTCCAGCAGGGGCGGTGAGTAATAAGACAATTTCTCCGGTTTTCCAAACTAATGAAGAGTAAAACTTCATATTATATCCAAGGTTTCTATGCTATCAAACTGAATGGAGTTGACTGAACTCATATTCCCAAGCCTGCAATTTCTGTCAACTTTCTCCATTTCATTATTGGAGAAAGTATTGATATTCCAGTTACTTTTCTTATCGTTGATTGATTTGGGGTTGATGCTAACACATGCTACCAATTAGCCGAAAAAGTTTTGTTAGAGTAATACTTACGCAATACTTCATAAAATATTGTGAAGGCAATCAACTGGTTGCTGGTAATTAAAACAATTGCACAAGAAGTTTATCATGTTCTTGGGAAAGGCAAATGTTACTCATGACAGCTATACTGAATAATCTTCCGCCAATCAGGTGGAAACAATTTAGAGTTTACTTATTACGAAAAATTGCAATACACTCATAAAAATATTTTTGTTCTCATTTAGACAACGTTTCGATCATATCAGTGGATTTCTTCATGAAACGTCATACTGGATACTTTCTGCTTCAGGTCTACGTTCCGTGTGCCCTTATTGTTTCATGCTCTTGGGTTTCATTTTGGTAAGTTAATTAACTCGTACCAAGACCTCAAATCTGCAGGTTGATACAATTTATTAGTTTATAGATTTCACGAAGATATAAGATTAATACATTACGTGTGGTTTGTTTGAATACAGGATAGACCCAAACGCAGTCCCCGCGAGAGTCTCTTTGGGTAATCTAAAAATAGTGGTGAAAAGTTTGAGCTGAATGAGAATGTTCACATTTGTTTGGCTTATGATCACACTGAACGAACTGAACCTGTTACACATCACTTTCAAACGCACTCTTTTAGTGATATGCATTGTTTTATGAAAGAATAAAGGCTTATTTATTAACACTTCAAATTTTGAACCCTTTCTCTTATAAATAGGTACCTGTTTTGTCGTACCTCAACCGTCTGTTCACATTTCTAAAAATACAAGCAGCGTAGACAGGATGTGGTTCAGGAAAGTTATAATTAAAACAAATTCCATTAATCTCTGACTGTGATATGTTTATGCAATTTTTTATTTTCTATGTAGAGAACTGACAAGGAACACTATCACTTTTCAGAAATAAAACATTCACGGTGACTCATTTCAAGTGTCTTGATCACGAATGTGACGATAACATTTCAATTCATCCCAGCTATTTTAAAAACAATCGCATTATGTCCTCCTACGCAACTAACAAGATTGAAACCTGCATTCTAGTCCCCATGCTTGGTCCGTAATGACGAATAACAAAAAAAAAATATTTCACACCAATTTCTTTCGTTATGACGAGGAGTACGGTGTAGCAGCGGTGGTACGTTTTTGCGTGGATTTTCTTTATTGCATCCACAGAATGTTCCCTTGCATACATTAGCAATAATTGCGAAATGGTGTTGTATTCATTTTGGAGCTCGGGTGGATTGAGTGGGAAAAGACTAGGAATCTAGACGTGTGACTGTCAACAGTTTCCGTTCAAATACTAATGTTCTGTTGTATAGGCGTAACAACGGTACTTTCAATGACAACACTTGGATTCGGTGGTCGGTCACAGATGCCAAGAACTTCGTATGCAACAGCACTAGACTGGTTCGTCATCCTTTGTTTCGCCTTCGTCTTTGCGTCCATGGTAGAGTACGCCATAATCAACTTCATTGATAAAATGAGGAAAGATGTCAAAGCCAAAGTGGCTGCGAAAAAACCAAAAGTAAGGCAAATTGAATAAAATATTTGTCTCTCGGGTCCATTGCAAGAGTGTCAAGAAAGCTTTGTTTGGTGTACACGTGGAAATATTATATTTATTTTCTTTAGAGCCAGCCCCCCGAAGTTCGGGTTCAAGACACTTCAGATGAAAAACCGGTTAAACAAGGAATTCTAGCTGTATTTTCAAAATTTGAGAAACAGAGTGTTTATTTTACAAGAATTACTAGTTGGGTGAAACGGAAAGTGGCAGATCCATATGAATTTGTCAAAGGTCCGACGGGTAAATTCTCAAAAATTGACATTTATGCTAGAAGAATATTCCCACTTTCGTTTGCTACCTTGAATTTAATATATTGGACATTCTTTTTGTACTACACTGGGAATGATCCCCCAGCACTTATTCAGGATAATTGAAAATTAAACTCAATACGGTTGGTCAATATAATATAACACTCACTGTAATCTTGAAATTCAATTTGCAAACCACTTAGCTTGGAAACAATAAATCATAGCCAGACGTGTCAAAATGCTTTAATTTAATCGTCGACAAACATTAAAAATAAATAGTGAACAACAGATTGAGCCAACTGGCAGAATTATAAGTCAGGTCAGAGAGGATGAGCCTTGCATAAAATGTTAAAAATTAATCGAATTCGAAAATATTGAGTGCACCGTTGTAATTCATGTTAACATCAAATTCGAATTTGAACTGTTTAAATCGTTTCCACCTGACCTGGGCTTGGGGCAGCCTTTCTTCTCGATGTGTTACTAGTTTATTTGAGTTGATCAGATGCTATCTTTCCACTACTGCTCACAATGAGACAATTCTATTTTCTCAAGTGAGTCAAAGAGTCAATAGAAAGTGTATTGAGAAAGTGGGTAAACGCAGGCGAAAATGATTTCTCTGAAGGAACCTTTCACTTGCCGGCTGAGGAGACGATGCTTGATTTTCTTGTTCTCATTCACAGTTAGAGTGTGATGGTGAGAGTTTACAGCTCATTTCTCAGAGATCCCACAAGTGTCACACTTCACCAACTTCTTCACATATTATTAGGTGCAGCTTTAGGTACACTATAATTTTTTTTAAATCGGACAGAAATAATAATATTCAATTTACAGTAATTAAACTGTAGTGGCACGCCTAAACCGTTTTATAAAAGTCTTACTTAGTATAAGTTCTTCTTAAATCTAGGTTCACAACATGATCCGACTGGTCAAGAACTTTCTTTTTACATCAATGCTTTGGTAATGAAAACTACTAACGTAATATCTAACTTTTATTCAAAATAACTGTTAATTCTGTACCCAAAGATAACAGAATTAATTCACAACATTTAGTTTTGATTAAAGTAAATTCATTCTCAGGTTAATGTTGCCGGGCATCGTTGTGTGTAGCGGAACAGAAGGTCAAGAGATTTTCTTTAGGAACATAAGTCAGATTTTGGACAACCTGCTCAAGGACTACGATAGTAGCCAGCATCCCAACTTGAGTGCCGGTAAGTTTTCTACAATATATTCATAAGCATCATCATACGTCCCAACGCGACATGGTATAGCACTAGCTACGTCTTATCAGGACACTTTATATTGAAAGTAGTTTATTTGATTATGTGCAACACAGTCTAAGTCGTGGTATCCAATTTCCGCTTAGAATTTGTAGGGCTTTCTAAACCATACACATGTACCCCTCCCAGAACAGGATTTCTTTTGAAACCTATGGGAGCGGCGTAAATCCAGCTGTAACTTTTGCGGTTAAAAGTATTCAAAAGAAAACACTTATGATTTTGTACTGGAAGAGAAAGTTATACACAGAAGAGGTCAAAATCCTTGAGACGGGATGCTTCACTAGTGCTCCGATCTCATTTTGCACTGGAGAGAAGAGTATCAACACCAACTTGGGATGTATAAAATTATTCAATGGTTTATTTCTTTATATTAGGAGGACAGAATGCAATACAATAAGTGGAAGAAAAGTGAAGGCACTTTTCTTTACAAAAACTTTCTTCATTATAACTTTCAACGGATTCCTTTCATTCTCAGAGTGACATAAAATAAATTAAAGATTTAGAGTTTTTCTCACTGAAGTTTATGAAAGTGTCAGGTTTGAATTCTATGCAATTCATTAGCAGATGGAATCTTTTTCACTTAAAATTATTAAAGCATTTCGTCAACGTGTACTAAAGTTATAATAGGGGACAACATACCAAATAGCATCATTCTGCTATTAGTATCTAAATATTACTGATTTTCCTTGCTAACATTAATTTTCGTTAAGCAGTAGAGGAAGAGCCTACATAAGTGGGATTTCTACTGTGTCCTATTCTGACTACTACTTAATTTTTAATTTAATCATAACTAACACATAGCGCATAACCATAAAACACTTTTCTTGGGAATTTCGGAAAATGCGCCCTGCACCTGCGACCTGCAGGTAATTAAGTATATATATTTTGTTAATAATTGTTTGTAGGTAGGCCAACCACAATTCACACCGGAATATTGATCCGCAGCATGGGCCCGATCTCTGAGCACGACATGGTAAGTTAATATGTTCAGTCAAATCTTGCTATAACGTACCGTACGTTATGTATTAATAACTCAGCATGGGAGTTGTGCCGTAAGTACTGCCTGCCGCCACGTCTAGACCGAGTTAAACCGTGGGTACGTTATAGCAGAGGTTACTGGTCAGTCTTCTGATAATTTAAATTAAATTAAACAGGACTTTTCGGTCGATTGTTATTATCGTCAGTATTGGCGTGATCATCGATTAAAATTTCGGGGACCCGTCGAAAGCCTGAGTTTGAATATAAAAATGCTAGAGCGGCTGTGGCGTCCAGACACTTACTTTCACAATGGAAAGAATTCCTACTTGCACACCATAACTGTTCCTAACAAACTTTTAAGAATTACTCAAGAAGGAGACGTTCTCTACTCAATGAGGTACTGTTGTCACAAACAATCCTCCTCATTCATATTATTTCTGTGTTAACACTTTCCCCGTTCTCTGCTGTATTAAGTTTTTTTGTGAGATCTCCTTTCAAAGAAAATCTGCACATGTTTAAGACTCTGTGTTTTGCATACAGGTTGACTATTAAAGCCAAGTGTCCAATGTGTCTCAAGAACTTTCCACTAGACGTGAGTTTCTCTTTGTTAATTGTTCGCTGTTATTGTAATTGGTGTCACAAATACTTGATGCATTTGACATTTGCAATCAATGAACTGAAAATGCACATGAATTGCGAGAATACTTATTAACTCCATATGATTCTACACTATAAAATAAAATCCATCAATGTCGATGAAGGGTAAGTGGCAACTATTCCCACTGACAAGGGAACCTCGCGGACTGGTTTTTGATTCTCGACCTGAAACTTTTTTGGGGGGCTCATTAACTTATCTGGGGGCTATGTGTGAAAGAACTAAGGCTACTTTTGCTCCGCGCCCCCGCAATCGCGCGTTGAAACTAAAAAATCGGACTTCTCTAATGCCCTCCTATGCATTGTTCGGGTGCAAGAAAATCAAGAGCGAGACGAAACGGGGCAAGACGAGTCGAGTCGTCCAGCCTATACAGGCATGCATTAGAGAAGACCGATTTTTTATTTTCAACGCGCGATTGCGGGGGCGCGGGGCAAAAGTAGCCTTAGTTCTTTTACACAGAGCCTCCAGATAAGTTAATGAGCCCCCCGAAAAAGTTTCAGGTCGAGAATCAAAAACCAGTCCGCGAGGTTCCCTTGTGAGACAACTGACAGGAAGGATCTTTCCGGAGTCCAGATATTTCTTCCTTCGTCATCCTGAGAGACTCGGAAGTCCAGAAATCCTAGCTATAATTAACTATATAACAAATAATACGCACGGCCTGTCTGTAATTTTTGGAAAGAGCACATTGTACTCTCGTTAGTCCGTTTGATTGACTCGACTCCTCAGGTTGCGATGCCATGAGGGTGTGGAGGATGGTTATCTTTAATGCCATTTATTCGAGCATATCGTATTTCAGAAATCACTCGGTTAGATTTATCACTTTGTCCCAGAGATAATAAAGTTCAATTTAATCCGAGCTCGTGATGATTGTATACTTATTTGTACAATTTTTGCCTTTTCTGATATATTGGGTGTAGTTACCAAAGTTTAGGGAATTCGAACGGATTTTTTACAAAAAGAAAAACATCATTCGGTTGGGGTCTCATATTCTAACAAACTTTGCGTGTCACTCTAACTAGCAAAAGTGTGCCGCAATACTCAGAATAATGAGATTCCTGAAGGTTTAACTTGTAAGTCCTACCAGGCCAATATTTAGGAGAGCCTTAGTGCTTGTGCATTTCCTGCATGTTCATTGGTTTGTTCTATGGATGACGATACCACATAAACATAATTAAACGATGCTTTGCTATAGTTCTGCTATTTGATGTCTGTTATTAATGTAAGGATATGTGACTGCTGCCGCCAACGTTTTAATTGTAATTTATTAGTTGATGACTATGGTCGGCTCTAGACCAGATTTAATTTTTATTTCTTACAGGTACAGTCATGCCCTTTAACAATTGGAAGTTGTAAGTATAATTATTTATGGATTCCTCTGTAAGCTAGACCGCCAAATCATATCCCAATATTATTCTGTTCAGTTGCATTCCCGTCCAGGCACATAATGTATTCATGGGACAATTCCCGGGAAAGTGTCAGTTTTATACCAGGAATGGCGCTCTCGCAATTCGATCTCATCAGCAGCCCATATAAGAATTTCAGCATCGTACGAAAGGAAGGTAATCAAAATTTCACAGTACTCGAACATACCAATTTAATGTCACGCCACAATGAATTGGCATGAAACCATCACAGGTTAGTCCTTGAATAACAAATGATATCTGATTCTCACGTAGTCCTGTCGAATCAAAAACAAGGTTACTACTCAAAGGAATAAATTTATCAGGATCAGGTAGAGATGAATAGCTGATTTGCATGCCATGGATGAGAGTTTCTGGTAGGAGTGATTGTGTGGGCAAAACTTTCCGATGGAAAAGTTTGGTCTGGCACAAAAGATATAAGGAATAATGTGACAATTGAGGAGACACGAGAGTGAGAGTTCAATTCCACGTAACTTCTCAGTATGACTGGAATAGTCCAATTAGAAGAGACCGTCTCGTAGAATTAAATGGATAACAAGTTAGTCGCATAATCTTCAAATTTCAAGGAGGCTTAAATCATAAACACAAATATAATTACGTCTGCACTTTAGAACTGCAGTAATTGTCTTAAATTCAAATTTAACTACCGAGTGAATACAGTAGAGGATAATTTTTTAAGCCTATATTACACTCAGTCCGGAAAACGACTTTTGATGTCTCGCCTTTTTGGGTCATGTTGAAAGATTTAGAATCCTGTAACTGTATCTTGAGTGAGGAAGATATCACTTTCACTCTATTTGCTTGAACATTTCATACGGGATGAGTTTCTTAACTCAAATATAGAAATTAGAGACTTTCTCTTATCTACTTGAACGTATTACATTTCTCTGAGCCAAAGACCGAATTAAGGGTAAGAGAAATGTGAGGATGTTGTTCATAATGGAAAGACTAATTCAATTACATTAACCGCAATTTTTTAGGAGAATTTTCAGTCCTCCAAGTAAACTTCAATTTGGTGAGACACGTTGGATTCTTTTTAATCCAAGTGTATATTCCATCCTCATTGATCGTCATCCTTTCATTCGTGAGCTTTTGGGTGGGCCAACTTTCTTTATTTCTTCCACCCATTCACTCTACTATTGACATGTACTTTTGAGTCAAACGAGTCTTTTGTTCCTCAGATAAATCGAGAAGCTACCAGTGACCGAATTGGCTTAGGTGAGTGCAAATTTGTGTCTTTCAAGAGATAAGATTACTCTGCAGTGCCTTCCAGCAGGAATACTTTCTATTCACAATTTCCCCGAATATCCACTTTCACTTCACTCTCGCCGCTATCGTCAACGCACTCATTCTTTCAAATGTGTTTGTCAACTATTCGAAGGGCTTAACCGAATGAACGGAAGTCTTGATTCTAATTTTTTAGGGTTTTCTGGTTAACAGTTAACGTAATTGACAAGTTTAATTGGCCGTATGTGAAAGCTACGATTATCAATCTTTGTCGTCGACATGTTTGTTTGCATAAGAAATAGCCGTACAATGTGGTTGAATAGAGCTCAAACTAAAAACTTATTTTGTAATAATCTGGGCCAAATATACACATGCTTAATTTCGGCATAAACTGGAATCATTGACCGAGCCGGACTGCTAGGAATTCTTTATAGTGTTTATCTATTACTTTTAGCTCTCTAATTTTAAGGTTGACTGCCTTTAGCGTCAGGTTAATCACTATTTTATTTCACATCAATTAAAGCGGGACGAAACATTCTTGTTGAAAGTAATCTATATATTTCACTGCAATCTGCGAGATTCAGTCTTCCATACAATACTAGTTTTTGATTAATGATCATGAATCAAATGTTTTTGTGCAATTGTCAGGAATAACAGCTGTTCTGACACTCTCCACGAGTAAGTATACAAAATATACAAAATATACTATATATTGCTAAATTCATTCTTTACTTTCACTCTATACAGTTTCATTGGATAGCCGAACGGATTTACCAAAAGTACATTACGCGACCGCTCTGGATTGGTTTCTTCTCATGAGTTTCGGATATTGCATGGCTACGCTGCTGGAATTTGCGGCTGTTCATGTAAAACAAAGTTATTGTTCTACACGAACCCGGTCTTTCCCCAAATACTCCCGACTCAATTCAGTTTCAATTCAATTCTCCCCCAGATTCCTTTCTCCACTGCATGGTTTTCACTAATTCTTTGAATTGTTCGGGGAATTGGGTAGAGACTTGTACAATGGTACGTGTAGAACAATTCTTTGTTTTACTCACCCCCCCTAGTATTTCACAAAGGTAAGAACACACTGCATTTTCTTTGTATTTCTCTGTCCTAGTGAGATCCGTACTAAATTTATTATTTAAATACGTAGTAACCTTGCCCGGTTAACTAGATTTTAAAGCCTGGGAAACATGTTAAGAAAGGACATTAGGAAGGGATTGAAAAATGGAATCGTTTCATGGATGGCTTATTTGGCTCTAGTGACACTTTAACCAATTCCCTTACCAGGCTTAAGTGTAACAAATTGGGTGACAGAAGAAAGTGACGGTGTGAAGACAAGGAGGGTGAAGAAAGGAGAAAATTATTTATTTAGTAAATTAGAGAAAGAGGTCTTTTGCTGTTCCTACATAGTTTGGTTGGGTTTAAGGAAGCTGGCATTGTGGAATGAATTGACTTTCTCCGTTTCTTCCCATATCTCACTTAAGAATCAGCTTACACCCCGGCCCATGTAACTATATTTCATTCTTGGGCTGACATGACACTCTGTCAGTCCTTTTGCAAAAGAAAAACATTTGAACTCATTTCTAAAAGGAAGTGGATGAAATCTCCATTAATCTTAAGGACATAATGTAATGAAAGAAGACTAGAGAGAGTGACGTGGAGGAACCGGATCATATTCCGTTTTCCCTTCAACTGACACTCTTCCCTACTTTTCTCTCATTCAATACATATGGTCTCCTCAGCTCTCAACAATCCTTTGCACATTTCAAATGTCATACTTTTAAAAAGAGAAAGCATTTTACTACGCACATATTGTTGCTTAAATAATAAGTATAGTTCACAGAAATGTTCTCGGCAAATAAGTGCTAAAATTTTCCCACTCTCTCCAATGTAAGTTTGGACAGCATTTCTTGTCTTGCAATTTGTACACACTATACTCTCAGAAAAGTCGTCG
Organism: Protaphorura armata; assembly: GCA_034700305.1. Classification (NCBI taxonomy): domain Eukaryota; kingdom Metazoa; phylum Arthropoda; class Collembola; order Poduromorpha; family Onychiuridae; genus Protaphorura; species Protaphorura armata. Next base: position 25,459 of record JAQIXO010000066.1, read on the forward strand.
TGTGTATTTCTTCCCTAGACTTTCACTTGACACTTGATGTTCAGAAAGGACCTGGGGTTCAGAACTTGTTCGGTTCGTTTCTACTAGACGCTGTCAGGTTCATGTCACTTGACTATATGTACTCGTATAAGACGATAGAATATTCTAGATGTAGTTCCAAATAAAATAAAACTAAGTAAGGAAGATCAGAAGCTATGCTCACATATGGCTCGGATGAAAGGAACTATTTGCACGTGGAGGATGTCATAAGTCCTCCAGCCTCACTTTCCCCAATCTTTCATGAATCTGCCGCCAGCATTTTACCACAATTCACAAGTCCGCCCTTCCTGGTTCAGTCAGGTCGTACAAAATGACTATATTCTTTCACCTTTCATGTTCAACTCCTATCGATTCCAAACGTCTTGTCAAATAAATGAAAAATCACGGCTAAACTAATCGCCGTCTCTTAGTTTCACATTCATGGGGTTGATGGCTCATTTTATGTCAGTGGCCTGGTCAGGACTTGTGGAGGTAACCTGAGGCCATGACATCACTTCACGACTGGTCCAGCGGATGCAATGAATTAATGACACGATGGAGTAAACGTACCAAGTTCCCTTGAATCCGAGTCTCAAGTTCTTAGTAAATGAGCAATGAGGAGTAACAAGCAAATGCCCAGGATCTCCGGACCGGAACTCATCCTCCGAATGTTGGAAGTTCGTTCACTTGACTTTCTTCGATTTATTTGTGCGGCGGAGGAAGAGAAGGAAAATTCAACAATATGAGGGATACATATGATAAAAGGGATATTTTAGTTGAGATTGATCCGTTGACGTTGAGTGAAGCGAAATGTTTACTTTGTGGTTGGAGGAGAAATGTAATTCCTTCCTTTGTAGAATCCCATTCCAAGGCTTACCCTCGTTTTGATTCCGTTTAAAGAACATCCCTGTCCAAATACTTCCCTTGATAGTACACAGAGGAAGACAGCGAACGACAAGTTGAATGAAATCTAAATAGGCATGTGTTGTAATAGTTTTCGCTCCGCTTTACAATTTACAATATGACTTAGAAAGTCATTATTCATTCATGAGTAATGTTGAGCATCTTTAGACGTCTTGACAGTCAGGCCCAACCATGGAATACAGAATCCAACTTCGCATTCTTTCATACTCGTTTTTATACGAATTGGCCTCTTATTCTAAATACCAACCCAAGGTTTAGTAAATAAACCCATAAATTAGTAGACAGACATTTTTTGTGAAGGAATTGTCCTCTTCATGGTGGACATAATCAGCATTTGTCGAATAGGTTAGAAAAGAGCCTCAAAATTAACCAACATATATACTATGTGCAACGCAGCGGTTATCGACGTGTGGAGAGTGTGAAAAAGCCGTAAATCTATTATACACGCTTTTACTCCCATGTTGCTTCCAAACCACGGACAAATCGCATTTGACAGAACACTGTTGGAATATTCCAAGCGCTTGACAGGGCATTGCATGGTTGACGTTCCATGCCACACAGAACTATCCACAAATCCCTTCCGCAGATCCGTCCAGAAGTAAATAGGTGATAAGAGGCGTAATAAATGTTGCAAGAGAAAATAAATGACAGGTCATTGGAGCGAAATGATTGTCGACATCTTCAAGAAAACACAATAGATCGTATGACTAAACACTAAAAGCGCTTATTCTTCGTTCTCATGAAAATATGCCATATTGAACTCACATTTTAAGATACTCTTTGAAATGAAAGTAAATAAGGATAAAACTGTACGTTCAACTGAATGAATGAAAATTCTTCCACGTCTTGAATGATGTTATAACATAAGTGTGCACCACAATATTGATTAGATTTGGATTGTGAATAAATAATTGTATTAATCATTTTGGCAGAAAGGAAGCGGAGAGACTATGAAGGATGGAGATCAAACTGAAGGACCGCAAGATGCTTTCAAAGAATGGGCGAGCAGTGGTGCCGGTGGTAGAGATCACTTTGGGAGAAATACTGTTGCTTCGACACTTGTCTATTCAAATGTGAATAATAAAAATCAAATACAACAAAGGCAGCTAAATACCACCGCACACCATTCACTTTCAATCCCGGTTAGATTTGGTTGAATTCAAGATGTTAAATATCTTGATCAGTATAAAGTTAACTGAGTCAGCTGTAATGATCAGGTCAAAATTCAATTCTATATGTCAAAAATTCAACCAAATGTAGCTCGCGTCGATGCACTTAGAAGTGAAAGTGTGCTTCTTTTCAAGGGAAAGCCATAAAAATAACGTTCACTGATTTCAAATAAAAGAATACAATATTGATTGGTATAGCAGCTATGAGATAGCAGAGTGATTAAGTTTCTTTCTAGACCACCCAGAACTTAATCACAGATAGTATTTGAGGAGAAAACACGAGTTTGTCCACTCCTTTATTGAGTTACTTTCTATTGTGTTTACAGGACGGACACTTTGGGTGGAAGAATGCGGTTGAAATTTTCGACACTCCGTCAAAGTCAACAATGTCAAGAGAAACGCAAACAGAAACACGATCCTCATGTTTTCGCCAGTTTCTAAAATGTGTGGTGGCTGATCAAGCTTATCGACGTAGACGGCTACAAACTGCATCCTTGGACAGTAGTTCAACAAACAGTGTATCAAAGATTGACACAATTTCTAGGATCTTATTTCCACTTTCGTTCTTATTTCTTAATATTCTATACTGGGTAATGTATGCACACTTTCACGAAGGATGTGAACGCAAAAATCATCACTTGCTGATTTGATTCCTTACTCCTTTCTACAATAAAATGCACGTACATATTCCAGCTACGATAGATCTATTTGAGGGTAACTTAAACATGCACTATGGCATATTCAGTATTGTCATAAATAAAATCTGCTGCACTTCAGCCAGTGTTGAATGTCGTAAACTAATTAGGATTTCCGTATGGAATCAAAATAATAATTCCGAATGTACAGCTGGTATGAGTTCAAGTTCGTAATGAGAGGATATCTTTGTAAACGATTTCGGCTTATTTCCACCAAGTGTATCGTGTTGCGGACTTTTCTTTGTGATTATGTCTTCTAGACGCCAAGTAGTACGACTAGTTTATGTCACTAGTTTTCTCTTAGAAATCTTCAGTTATTTTGAGATGAACTATTTAATTGGCGGAAAGCACTTAACCATTCACCATATTCGGGAAAAGGTATCTGACTGCTTGAAGCTGCAGTACGGTATTAATGTGTAGATTGAAAAAACAAAATCGTCATTGTCTATGTGTTTAGAATAATAATAGAAGTAAAAATATAATATATAATATTTATTTGGACACAAAACGTTACCATTTTATTCAACATCATTATCGCGGAGGTGCTCTGTAATTATTTCAGGTCTTGTAAATTGTTTATCTATTCTCTCAAAGTGATTCCATTCATGTAGTCAAGTCACATTTATAGGTTGCGCATATTCGGTATATTAGCCAAGTTTCATTTGGTTCAACCAATATTCAATCCCTTGAATTATCCAAACAATACCTTATAGTTTAAATTACTAAAACTAGCTCGATCACTTTCAACTTACGAATATGTTCAGACCAAAGGACTGTACGTCTTTCGCCCAATAGACAGAGTATTTTTTAGAAATCCATTGCAATGAAATTCTTTAATACTCTGATCCTCCGAAATGAAAACTAATGTCCGTGTAATTAATTATTGACTTTCAAAGTTATGGACAAATTTCAACTTTTATATTGTACAATCTCATTTGAAGAATTGGGCAAATATTATGCCATGTCATGGAGGTGGTACAATGAAAATTATGTGAGAAATTTCTTCTATACTGATGAATAACTGCAATTAGAATTACTCTGCGGAATCATAAAGATAAGAATACCAGTAGAAAACATTAATGGCCATGAAAGATAATGGAAAGCAAACACGTGCAAAACGATCAACTTTGGACACAGAGTTAACACTTTCTAAATCTGGCTTGATGCAAAGATTTCTTCGTCCACAGAATACCCAATTTGAACCTCTTCGTCTGTAGTGTTGACTTTCACTAATTCTCATATTTGAGCTAGTTGGGCCCATCCTGCCATTATTTAGTTGAGGGAGTGGAATCTGGATAATCGCCATCCGACTTCTTCTGTCAACGTCACCGACAGGAAGTCCGGATGTACCCTAATTAGAATAAAACAATTATAACGAAAATGTAAAAAAAATAATTTGTTCAAATTCTCGTCGTTAAAACCGCACTTGATTTTCCAATTCTAAATTGTCTTCTGAGGATGAGTCGTCGTTATAATAGATTTCTCCAGACCCGTTCTTAGTGAAGAAATGTACGACGGCAAACTGAAATTCATCAATGGGGTTAAATGAATTAGCATACGAAAAATTTTGTTCTGGTGTAACAAAAAAATGTTGTAATGTAAATTCAAAAATGTTGTTTCTGTTTCTATTTTATTCAAGTCGTACCTGAATTATGGTGGCGAAAATGAATCCAAATGATAGAAACACAAAGAAATCCAGGGCGGTAGGATAAGGTACTTTTGGTAGGTCATTTCGAGCCTCAAGTCCTAAGAATGTCATTGTTAGCACCGTGGTCACTCCTAAAAATTACGAACCAAAATTTATAGTTTACGATTTAGATACACCAATTAATACTTAATACATTGTATACATTGTAACTTTATGTACAATACTAAAATATAACTTGTAACTACAACGCTGCCAGGTACAAATCAGTTCCCAGCGCAGCTGGAGAATGAACAAAATGTTTCATTTATGTTTCTTTGAGTATTGATGGTATAACCATTAAATTTTTAGTTAAGTGTTTGATTCACATGTTAAAAAAGAATTTATTATTCAGAGTGAGAGAAACATGTCGTTCCGAATGGTGTAATACATATTCCTGTCGTTACCGTCGTAGCGAAGCATTCCGAAAAAACTCACCCAGTGAAACCCGGTCTGCTGTGGCCTCACGATTGAGCTGTAGAATTCATCACATGATTTAGCTATGTTTACTCTGCAATAATCATTTTGATATAATTGTATTTCACTCACAAAGAAGCTGACCCATGAGAGTACAACAAGTAGAGTACAAGGACCATATACTTGAATCAAAAAATTCCCCATATGCCTCTGCAGGTGGAAGCTCACCATTAAGAACGAATACTCTCCTGAAAGCATTCATAAATTTGTATGGATTAAAATTGTTAGTAATAAATTGTAGTAAATGAAATATTACTTCAAGTTATTAGATATGATAGCTAATACAGAAGGCGGCCTGTAATCCTGTAAAGACTAAACTGCGCAATTGGCGTACTTTAAATCGGCATTTCGATACATCGAAATTGCTTCTGACTGGTTTAACTTGTCCACTTTCATTCCGTCCACAAGAAGAGATTTTATAAATATACGTTAACTGAAACTATGGTATTTCGAATACTCTAAGAAATGCTCGTACCAGACTTCATCTTGTCAGTGGAATTTCCAGAAGGTGTTGAAATCAAATCAAACTGTGACATTCTCATATCAGGTGCAATATCAATTGTACGGTTTGCATTCCACTGGTACAACACGTCTCGCGTTGTATAGCCAACTATAAAATACAGCATGTTTCAGTTAACAGCAAATCAAATACACTTATGATGGAAATTTGTGTGATGACTGGTGAGTATGGATGAAAGTTTCAAGTATAAATCAACATTATTCACAAATAAAGTGAACCAATTAATGGAAAAGCACTTACAGCTTCCAAGTTTTAATGGACAGTGTTGAATGTCCATTGGGAAGGTGGATAAGTCCATCGGACAGTTCGCTTTCACAGTAAGTCTGTCTCCAGCATTATTAAAACAGAAATAAATTGAATAAATGTGAGTCAAGCTTTCCTAGTAATTTTACAGGGATTGAATATTCCATGAGCCAAGTAGTTCTTTGTCACCTCACAGACAACAGTGTCTCTTAATACTACGAGAGTATTCGTGTCAAACCTGTGAGACCACTAATAAAATGTAAAATGGAGAAAGCAAATCGGAACTGCCATATAAATTGCAACTAAGACTGCACTGGAAGGAATATTCGTATCTTGCCATAATAATTTACCAGTCCGTATGTCTTCCATGCAGAGTATCCAATTTGAGAAACGATTACGGAATTGGCTAATTATTTATGAAAATGAATGTTCCTTGAATATAAATTCATGGAAATCACTTACCTGGAAGAGTAGAGGACACGACCATTCTGGTGCAGGCGAACAAATTTGTTTGGTGTTGTGATTGTATGGAGGTAAGACTGCTTCCCATTGTAAAAATAAGTGTCTGGCTTCCATATCCTTTCTAACATGGAAATGCTGCGGGATTCAAATGGCGTAACATCGATGTATTTGTACGATATTGCATGTTATTTTGAGAGGTTATTTGAGAAATGAATATGGAAGTTGAAAATAAAATAGGCTGAGCTGAAGATACAATCAAGAAATGAAAAGTAGAAAAAATAGTGTCACCTCAATGCGAGCGTTCCTTCTTCTTTGGAACTGTACGAGAGTCGCCCATCTGTATCATTTGAAAAGTCATTAGAACAAAGGAAAAGTTACGCTATGTTAGAGTATTGTATTGTTTTCTTACCAATCCACGTCTACGAGTGGCATAGATTTGAGACAATACAGTTGTATTTAGCTTACTGTTAAAATCTTAATAAAATATAAATTTAGTTTACCTGTCTAAAATACAAGGTCATGGAGTAAGTCTGCAATCCAAAATAAAACAAGATATTATCTTAGCAGTACAACCTGTAGTCTTGTAATTAATTAATCAGCGTTAATACAAAATGCAAGGAAGCGAGAAATTTAGACATACCATGTCAACTTCCGAGATAGGACCCATACTCCGTACCTTTACAATATGTACATAAATATTATTTTAATTATTATTACTATATTATTATATTTGTTTCCGTAATTTCATTTAATGAATTTTACCATAATATCGATTTCAACGACGGTCGGTGGTCCTAAATGTAATCAAAAGAAATTGTTTACATTTTGATCGTAAAAATTGCACGTAACGATTACCAATTTCGCCTATGGTAATCAGGTAATCGTCTCATTGCGGTAATCATATGCGAGAACTACGACCAATAACCATTTACTCTTTTATTCTACGACCAATAGATTATAGCTATGACATTTTTGATGAGTCAGAGCAAAATGATGAGCATGAGCATGACAGGGATTGGGCGTGGAGTAATCTCCATACACATTCATGCTTTCTAAATAACACAAGAATTAATGTCCTTATAAATCAATTCCAGAGTGATGGATGTTTAGATGGCCCGGATTTGACATTGGATTGTTCTTTTAAAGAATTTTCTTTTTAACCGAAATATAAGAGACGTATAAGTCATTGCAGAGCGCTCTGGCAGAGGAGTGACCTGAGAATAGAGCTTTGCTGTCATTATGGAAGAGTAATGGATCAAGTGAGGGAACGACGAACGTCGGTATTTGGATCTTTGAAAAATAAGTGGAGGCTGAGGGCAAGGAGGGACCAGGAGTTGAATGGATGCCGATCTGGAGACCGAATGACTTGTGAACACAAAGTTAACATCTCCTTACACTTCACATTTGGACAAAAATGTTTTTTAGAGAATAAATGATAACTAAAAGGAAAGTGAAATGCCAAATGCCAGGAAAGTTGACCAATAGCTCCTCCGAGGCACGTTAGCACCCGACATATCATCCACCGTGTGGGTTGGGAGACAATGACAAGGTGCATTATACAGTGGTGGAGATAGACAGAGGTACGAGTCAATTAAATGATCCTCCAGTCCATGAAATTTTATTATATCCATGAGAATTTTTCTCTGACAATGAGAATGAGGTTTGAATGTGTGGGAAAAATGACAGACGGTGAAAAGTGAAAACCACATCCTTAACTTTCTTCAAAACTCATAAGGAGTTCTACGTGCAAGAACTTTTGGAATGTATTAGCTGGATCAAACTGACGCGACGTACTAGCTTGGACAATGCAATACCAGTTTTACAATTTGAACGGGAAATGTCAGATGTAAAGCAATCACAGTTTAGATTTGAACAATTATGAGTGTTCCCCCTACCGTAGTACAAGGTGAAGCAAGTTTGACATGGCATTCTGAAAGGATAGGATTGTAGAAGATTGACTTTTACTTGTAATGAATAGTTTCTCATCAAGTCGTACAGTATAATCGGGTTACCATTAATGAACTATTGTAATGGATTTCTGGCGTCAGACCAAATAATTAACGAGTATGGCACTAACTTTTTTTTTTATTAATTTAGCATTTTGAAAAAGAACTTGCCGAAAGCTAGGCTCTAAAGCTCTAAAAAAATTAATTTTTAGAGTTTCAGGGTCAGAAATCTTTAAATGGCATTTTGCTGGGCGAGGTTTTACTCTGCTGCCGGTATTCTATTATGATGTAATTTTATGCAGTTCCCCAGAATGGATAGTCTCTGGTGTCTAGTGTGCAGGATGCAGCTTCTGGGGACTGCAGAAGAGATTAAACCGCAATAGAATAATAAGCCGTCTGAAATGCTCCATTCATCTTGACATAATTTTACAAATCTGAGTGCATTAAGTCGGAGGATTTCTTTACAAGTTTTCTCTTGATTTTTGCTGTGCTCAGTCATTTTTCCCTCCCACCGATTTGTTTGAAGTCTCAGTCGACTTCATTAGGTTAGTTGTCCAAAGACATTCTAGACATAATGCAATCTAATATGCATGTATAGGCAATATTTTATGCCTGATGGAGTTCACGCGCTTTTCTTCCTCTCGAGAATATTCACCGAGTTTTCTCAAGCTCTGAGGAAGACACGACCCACTTCACTCATTCTTCACAGCAAATGACTCTCAGAACTCATTTCAATTGGAGCTCTCCCCCGCCTAATTTTTCAACTTGAGCTTTAGAGTTGCAAAAAAATTAATTAAAATTGCTGCATTGCAGGAGTGCTACGCAAATATTACTAGCGGTAGAGTAGTTTTAGTTCATAAAGCAGCTGGAGACCCAAAAATCTCATCACAATTCAACTATATTAGTTAGTCTAAAACAATGACTCTTAATGTGTCGTTTAAAGCTGAAAAGTGTTTAGTGTCCATCAATTCTACATGTATAATTGTTGGACTGATCAAAATTTTCAGGATAGTGTAAAACATATGTAGAAATCATTTAACAGGTCAAAGAAACGAATAGCAATAGATAGAAAATCGGCGCGTGGCTAAAGAGTTATGCTTAGCAGGTGTAGAATTTGGACTCACCTCCAAAGTCTGGACGAATACTGTTGTCATACCCTTGAAGAAGGTTATCAAGGAGTTGTGAGACGTTTCGATGACTATTGCTCTTAAAGCTATCGCCACTGGAAACAGAATTAATACATGTTAAAAAATGATTGGCAAATTATACCTTGATGATGGAATGATATGGGGTGGGAATGAAAATTTTTCCATATTTTTACTTCTTAGATTCTTTGGAGTTTTTATCTCTAATGGGTTTAATAATGGACTGTGGTATTGATTTTGAGGAAGAGTGCCCTAATTTGCATGTGGATCTAACAAGGATTCTTAGTAAGTTGTTCCTTCATCTCCGTAGTTCACTTAAGAGCGGAAATAATATGTGACCCAAGTTCCTCCCACTCTACCCTCCACCATCCCCACCATTCATTCATTCATTCCATTCTCAAGGAGAAAGTTCAGGATAGGAAACGAGGAGAAAGTTGTGAAAGAAATCTTCCGGAGTCCATGAACCACAAACCTTGGCCATAGTGAGCAGAACCAACAGATTCCACTGAGCAGGTAATTCACCATCAGTCTCATTCCAATGCAAAAAAGACTCTAATCTTCAGTCCACAGGAGGCAATTACTCTGTGGACAAAATAAAATTTATGTAATTCTTTAACGTTCTCTTGCACTAGTGTATGGGTCGTTCGTCATCTCCTTAATTTCTTTATCGTTGGGGTACACTTCTCGGCCCACTAAAATCTATAATGTTCAGACTTCATTAGCTACTTAATAGTCAAGGTCGATGCTGAGACTTGAACTTGAACTAATAATCCTATGTACAAAAACAACAGGATAGTAATAGCTCGCCATGCCTTTGTAAACAAACTCTCTCAAAAGGACAATTTATTTCGGAGAAGAAAATTTTAGCTAATAATTAAAATATTAACCTTCAAATATTTCAGAATTAGTTAGTTGGACCAATTGGACTTGACACAAAGAAATGATTCTAGCAGATTAATTTTGACTCATGAACATACTTTTGCTCTAAGAGACGGTGTCGCAGTTAAAAAGCGTCAGCAAGAATTCTGCAAGCTTGTCATAAAGTTTTGTAGAAGCCGTTTCATAGATTACTTGGAATTGTTTTTAACATTCACTCAAGTTTTTCTTCCGAAAATGTGAGTGATGGACAGCTCACACTTGTTCACATTAATTCTGAGACACGTCCGAAATATTTTGTCATTATCACCCAGGTTTCACCTCAATAGCACTTTAGTATACCATTGTGAAGAACTCAAAGTGGAACATCTCGCCTGTACAATTTCCATTTCTCTCATGAGCATCTTACAGTACACTGCAATTCATTTCTCCATCACACAGGAAAAGTTTTCTCATCCTCTTTTCTACACCACCTTGACACCTTAGAGACATATCTTTAGTCATTTACACAATTGATCGACTTTGTCAACCACATACATTTGGTAAATAGGATGACGAGTTTTGTAAGTTTAATTGATTCGATTAACTCGTAGCTCCATTCCATTTCCATTCATTTGATCATGTCTCGTTTCTTCTCTCGTTCTCTCTTATCCTCCTCACTCGTCAACTCCTTCGCCATACACGACAACCAAGAATTGAATAAATGTTGGGAAATCAGTTTAGGAAAATTGAGAAACCCGCAATATGGGACGCGTGGATTGATATATATCCCAGCTTCCTTCATCTTTCTCTGGCAAAGCGATTAAATTCTCATTATTTCTGAGGGAAATAGACAAACCTTGCGGGCACATCCTTTCTTGAATCTAATGAGTCCAAATCTCTTCCTAATACCACTTCTGAGAAGGCTAAACAATGCTGAGTCATGTGTTTGATTGAAAGTACTCGTCTACGTTATGTACAGTACAGTACAGGGGAGGGTATGTCTGGAGTGGTGCAGAGCACACACAGCATGGGAAGCACTGTCTTGTCGAAACGATGAGGGCCATCTTACACGTCGCTTCTGTCTTTGTTCTATGAAGCGTACAACTAGCTCGACACAGGTCCTTCCAGGACAGTACAGTACAACCCATCCAACATGCCAGTCACCTTGAGCACTTTTATATTTAATCTCAAAGCTCATTTTGTGACTTTCTCCATGACTTTTCAGACTTTCCTTCATTCCCACTCACACTACCTGAACGTAAAACTTTCTCTCTCAATTCCTTTACAAAGGTTACGTCTTCATCATTGCATTCATTGTTCTTCTCCTAAATGTACACTGTCGACTCTACTCTGTCAACTAAAGTGTATGTCAAAGCTAGAATGCTGAAGAAGAAGTGAGTTGAACATGAATGCACTACTGGAAGCAGTGAAAAATATAATCAATCCCACAGGGTAGTTAGTAGTTAAGCAATCAGACTACATAAGATTAATACATAAGTGAGCCGTAAGAGTAGCCCCTAGTTATGACAACATTTAATTAACTATGTATCAAGTTTAATATTTGTGACCAAGATTGAAGGCCTGTCTTACGGACATCTGTCCGCGTAATGGACGTGAGCATGATGTGCAAAATTAAATCTGATTCCACCAACCTGTACCTGTAATGACGAAGACTTTTTTTTGGTGAACCACAGTCGGGCAGTACACGACACAAGAAACTCGACCCGAGAGAAGAGAAAATCCATTTGCTAATGTTTGTCTTTATATATAACTATTACTCCGAACCAATTTCTTCTCAAACTTTAATCAATATTCTTAAGTCCTTGGGTTTCGCGATCTATTTTTAACGAAACTAAACCAAACATGAATTGTAGAGATTGCAGAGAATTATCTAATTTGACGGGAGGTAAACTCAGGTCAGAGGCCAATTCAACATTTCTTGCCTGTTGTCTCTGTTCATTGGCACTCAGGAGAGTGCCTGTTTTTTTTGCGTGGTCAACTTGCACTATATAAGCTTGCGGCAAAATTTTCAAACTATTTTAAATTAAATTAAATTAAACATAAACAAGAATAAACACTGTTGGGATTTTGAAAAATAGAAGACCTGTAGATAATCCTGTAATTTTTCAAAACCGCAATTGTCAAAATCTTACAGGAATTCTTATTATAGTACATGGCGGGTTTGTTCAATAGAGTCATTTATTTACCTCTGGAACGGACGGCTTCAAGTGTAGAAAGGTATATCACTCTTGGTTTAATCAACGTGTAGTATGAATAAGAACCCAAGTCAAAATCTCATTTCAAAACATCTCTCAAAATAATTAAAAACTAATCCATCCAACCATAAATGAAACTCGGTTCCAGTTATACACGTTGCAAATTACTTGGACCACCACCAGTCTTTCAAAACCAAACTCATGACAAGTTATTCCCAAACCAAATTCTATTCTGACTCTAAATCACATGAGAAACCGAACTGTCCTTTCCACACTACACTGTATTTTCAACACATTGTCTCAAGGGATAAAATCTTACGCTCAGAGTATGAGATTGAAATTGGGAGAAAGAAACTTTGGATCTGACTATCTGACCCCGAGTTCAATCTCAGACCATTTCACGCAGTGAAAGTGTTCTTTCCTCGCAACCATAGTGTGTATGTGTACATGCACTCAAACCCTAAAGCTTTTGTAATAGGAAATGGCTCCTGGAAATAACACCTGTCTGTGTCCTTTGGACTATTTTGCTATACATGCAGTGTATAGTCGGACATGAAACTTGCCTCAGGTTGTTGAATTGAATACCGGTGAAAACTGAAATCGGTGTTCCTGCTTTGCGTGTCCCAAATTTGTTGTTCACATTGTGTATGTATGATTAAGTTGTAAAGGGATGGGAATGTTGTGGTGAGTGATAATTGGGAGAAGTAGTCGTTTGTGACGAAAACTTTCACGCTGCACTCTTTGTGTCTTTGTGTGTGAGTAGAGATGACTAGGAATTTTTTGGGGAAGAAAAAAGAAGACAAGTGACAGAGAGATGATGAAGATTGAAAGATAAGAGAGACTTCTTCCTTGCTCCTTTTGACACCTTGGTTCCCTCAATTCTCTTGTCCTACTAGTCCAGGACACATTTAAAAGTCACTTGTTCTCAAACTCAACCCTTGCTTTTTGGAACATGGGTGTAGAGTCAGTTCATGACAATGACTTTTCTTGTTCAACAACATCAAATGGCACTCAACTAGGTCGTAGACTCGTCAGGAATCCTTGTGAGCTTCTTTTCTCTCTACCCTCACTCGTGTTAGTTTGGAACAGAGTGTCAAAGTGAGACAAGGAAGGGTAAGAGGAGAAAAAAGAATGTAAAAGGAAGAGCCCATGGATGGAAGAGTGTGATTCAGTTTGGAAAATGAACCCCAACGTTTAGCAATCTCCCGACAAAAGCTTTACGGCTGAGACTTTCACTCAACCTGAAAAACGGAACACATGCGCTCACCTTCTGTACAATTCCTCATGTTCTAAACCCCATATACTTCTTCTTTTTTCAAAACCAAAACCATCATTCAAAATCACTTTCTTTATCTACTATCCACCAATATAATATTCAACTTTACACACAAGAACTTTCATAAAACCATTCACAGGTTTCGATCAGAAATATTAAATTAAATGAGAGAACAATTTTGAGGCTTTATCCATCCATAAACCTGTCTGTCCTCACAACCTAATGTGTTTGATATAATTGAATCCAACACTGGCCCATTTATCCTGAGTCAACGTGTCTCTCCTCTCTACACGCATTTCAATCACGGTGTGGTTGTTTTTACTCTTCTAAATCTGACTCAAGATGAACGAATTGATAAAATTTGAGATCTCGTGCATGATTCGTGATAACTCCGTTACCAAACAGACGCGATTACTAAACATACCTCGGTTTGTATGAATCCAACGAGTTAACAATATAATGAAGAAACAGACACACATAAATAATTAAAATTAGCAGACAAGAGCAGGTGGGCTCCAGATGAGCGGTTGGGTTGAAAGGTGTTAATAGAATCTGCATGTTTTGAGGACGGATATTGATGTTTTTGAGTCTTTAAGTTAAGCATGGAAGAGAAACATGAAGTTGACAAGTAATCAAGATGTAATGAACTGACAATGTCTGGTTTTATTTTAGGGTAATGGGTGAGGAAAAGAGTAATTGGATGAGGTGAGAGAAGAGGGGAAAGTGAGAGTGTCACACTTCACTCCCACGTACATATTGCATCTTGCATCCACTCCTGGATGACATGAAGTCATGTTATGAATATTATGATTGCATTGCGGTCAATCCCCCCTCCTGTGGGAAACTTTTCTGTCAGTCAGTTCATATATTAGACAAGGGATTTAGAAATGAAAGTTTTTTCTTGCGAACTACATAAACCAATCTCAATCTAGAGGATATTCAAATCTACATACGTTAGTATTTGTGTGCATATCGTGTTCAGGAAGAAATTAGAATGCAGAGGGTAACCCCATGAATTCAGTTTACAAAATCCCATACACAATCTAAAATGGCTTTTCTCTACATGGATATTGCGAGGGGATGACTGAGCTTTAGACCAGGCTCATATTAAAAACCCTGGCTGAATTCATCTTGATCGCAAAAACTAAATGTCGGCTTAGACCAACTATCATAAGCTCTGTTGGATATCTCTGAATTTGAACGAGTTTTTTTTTTCAAATTCAAAATCGTCCGACTCATAAGAAATTATTTTATTGCAAAAACTGGAGTTGGAAGAAAGCTTATTCATTGTACAGCTGTGGGTTCATCACGATTTCTAGACGTCCATACATCAAGAAAACTATAGTTTTTTATTTAGTCCAGTTAGTTAGTGACGACTTTTCACACTCTCTTGACAATATCGCATCGACAAGAAATTATTTGCTTGCTAGAAAAAAATGCGATGAGTAGTAGCTTTTTATAATTGAAAGGAAAAAATTGAAGCATTCTATCGCATATTTGACAGGTTGAAATTACAATTTCTCTCCATACTTCAAAACCTAATGGCCGGGAAATCTTCTTGATCCTGTCCCAGGGGAATCTCCAGTAGAGAAGGATTTTATTTTGATTTGAAAGTTGACTTCTGTTGACCAAGGTTTTGAATATAAAGCTCTGCATTCAACTCTAAGCTCAACAAACTTTTTCCCAACTTTAATTTTCATGTCCTGCTGCCATCAGAACTGAATGAGTGGGATGATCTCCACTACATTCAAATCTGTGGATGTCCATTTGTTGAGTACAACCTCTCGTCAAAGTCAATCTTTTCAGACTCCTACTCCTATTCTCCTTACCTAAATTAATGTTTATTAGTCACGTGAATAAAATAAGCTGTAATTGAAACAACACCACCACTTTGTGCTATCCCTAAACTCTTGACTTGCAATAATCAAGTTGAAAGCGAGAGATAATTAAAAGTAGTTTCAATTGACTCTTTCAGCCAGACTCTGACAGTCTGTTCATATTATGTATTAATTCATGTGGAACACTCGAACACTGTGGAACATATCTTTATAAATTAAATTAGGGGTAGCTCTTCTCATTACCTGACGTCGTTCTAAGATAAAATTGGAGTCGGAATTCAAAAAGTCAAAGTAATCAAGAAGGATCGGATGTCTTAATTGCTGTTTCCATCATCTTCGCGTCTTTAGCGCTCAAGCCTGACTCTTTTCAATATCACTCTTTTGATATAAAATCATTACACGGTCGAATGCTTCTGGCAAATTAGTCAGCATACTACAGCCCAAAGTATAGATGCATTCAATTAACGATGACGAAGACGAGTTTAGTCAAGACTTGAAAGTCGTCCCTTTAAGGAGACAATGCCCAAATCCTTCTTTTAGAAAAAATCTGCACCTCTTTCGAGTGAACAGTAAAATCATGAAATACATAGAAAGGCTGTGTAGCATGTCTACAGAGCAGCAAAAATAAAAGTTCATTTTTGATTTGATTTGAGAATTTGGGAATAAAAATGAGCAAATGAATTTACATAAAATTTCTCTACAAAAATTCGAAACCGCATTATTCCATTCCACTGACATTCCAATATTCGAGTAAGTTTTTATTTATTTCACGGTACAGTAAAGAAATGTCCTCTTATACCTCTACACACTTTTGATGTACGTCACAGAGAATGAGAACGAATCCTTAGGGGTGAAAGTGAATTTTCACCATACTTTCACGATGTATTTTTGTCACTGCAAATAACGATACAAAGTACTCGTCGGTACATAGAAACCAAATCAGCAGTTCAGGTCTGGTTGCTTTGTATGTTTTTGAAACGTCGTGGTGATATTTTTTAGTATTAGGCATTCGAAGACGGGCATCCACACGTTAAAAATTCAGCAAGCAATTAATTTTTTTACAAAGGTTTACTGTTGTTTCCTGGCGTTGAGATTTAATTGTACCTGGACGAGTGATAGCAAGAACATAATCCTAAGTTTTCAGAGTAGCAAGTTTCAAAAGTAGGCAGTAATTGCGTTTTACTTCCTTCATATTTCTAGACTAATGATAGAAAGTTTTTGAGACTCAAATATTGTATGGGAGAGTTGAGGTAGGTAGGCGGTAGAAAAGTCATATTTATTACGATGAATGAATCAAACATTCTTTCTTCTTGATTTTTATTTCGTGTAACATGAAGGATGAGAATCTGGGGAAGGTGGAATTGTTCTGAAATGAAGGGGAAATCGTGGGTTCGCAATGTAGAAGAGGAAACCCTCTTCTTGTTTTCTCAAGTGCATAGTGTATTTGCAGTCTCTCAAATACGTATACTCCAATACATATGAACTTTAGAATTGATTCCTCTTGGGACAGGCAGACCAAGTCTTTGCTAAATGTATCGAACCCCAATGCTGTCCTTCAAGAATTGTAGATTGAACTCAAGTAAGTTCTTGTTGATTCCTAATCTAATCGAAGTACCAAATCATTTTATTCAGTCCTCACTCACATGGATTTGAGATCAATATCTTGGGCTTGGTTCTTTTCACCATTCACACACATACACAAAAAACTCTCGTCACTTCAAAATTTATTACATTACTATTTTTTGTCACGTACGTGATTTCCCTTTCAACTATACAAAAAAAAGTTTACAAAATGTTCCGTACAATGTACAATTCTGGTAAAGGCTTATAAAACTGACCACATGGGAGTTTATTCCACGGCAATCCAAATTTTAACTTCCCATTGGATGCCAATCCATGTGTTGGTAGAATTCTTTTCAAACTACTTAATGTAATGAGTTGATGAAATCTAGACCGGAAGTGAGAAATTGATGAATTCTTAGGTGATGCATGGAATTCTACTATGTGCTCTTTTTTTTTTTTACATATATTCGGGTGAGAAGGAATCACAGCACAAGTCAGTCGGGTTGAAGGAAATAGGTTTGTGTGTCTAAATAATTCACACTTCCTTGGCACGAAGAACGTTATACGAGAAATCTGACTCAAGAGGGAAAGTCAGGAGGTGTCCGAGTCCATTTCGATCAAAATTATTGAATATCTAACAATAAGAAGATATGTACTGTTGAATACACTTTGACCCCCCAGTCTTTCAAATTTTTATTGTTTTTTGAAACTTTATTGTAAACTCCTCCCCCCCGTAAGCTTTGAAATTTTTATGAGTTATAGTATGGCTGAGTTTTCGGACGATGTTTTTGACAAGCTATTCAATAGAACTTCGTGTTTTAAGGTATTTCGGACATTTAAAAAAATGAGTTGCCAAAAAGTTTGATTTATTTGAGAGTTGTGGGACCACGGACCAAAGTCTGTTTAGGAGTAAATAGCTTTCGGATTGGACTCGGGCACCCCGTAACATTCCCTCTTCAGTGAACCATGTAGAAGAGTTAATTGAATAACTTAGAAGGGTGGAAGTTGACTCAGTTTAATTAACTAATGAAACACTTAACGAAACTATTTGGAAGAAAGTCAGCTGTTTGGAAGAAAGGAATGAAATGACATTCATTATTAATGGAAAAGGTACGATTGATTCCATTGAAGTTGTAACTTGTGATTTCATTTATGAACACAAGAACTTATACTCTCCGTCTGTTCAAAGGAAATTGTCTCAAGTGTTTGAATTTAAATTTAATTAAAGACTTTTCCGATCAAGCCCTTTATATGTGTCATCGGGTTGTACGAAGGATGTATGTTGTATATATTTGGCTGGAATCATGGACGGATAGATTGAATTTGATGGTAGGAAGAGGAGAGAAAGTTGCTATAGAACATTTTGAGTGGATAACCTCACATATCTGTTCATAATACTTAATCAATCTTGAAGGTTCCGCCTTCCTCAGGTTGGTTGAATTGATTGTGGAACTTACGTATGTTCCAAGGACTTTTCCATGGAAGAACGAAGAGTTGAAAAACAGTATGCATGCAAGGAATACATATATTATTCTATGTCCTCATCTGATACAATAATGGGGCTTGAAGAAGCTTTAAAACCTCCGTCAAATGCCTTTACATTTTGTGGTGCAGAATGTGTAGATGTATGTTCGGTATGCATGTATATTTCGGGCCTCGTCTTCAAGCACTTCTTCTCTTGATTCATTTTCATTGAGTTGATCTTTGTCGCTTCCCGAGAGTCTCTCCAAAATGTTGTTATCTTGAACAAGTCCCAAAAGCCTCTCTTTGAAATATTGAGTTCTTTCGTCGAGGGCTCTCTTACTAATTGGCTTTGGATACTTCAGGTGTAGTCTGTAGTGTGCACAAGTACACCAAGTCCAACTTTTAGGACATGCAGTAAGGTTTCCCACACTGGCCAATTAAGTAGGATTAATAAACTAATTTTACAATAACTGAGGATTACATACTTTGGTTTAACTATAGCGTATTTCAAATTTGAAACTATGTGTGTCGACTGCATCGAGTCTTGAAGCTCAAATCTAAAATCTCCAAAACTTTACGGCTCTACTTATTTTGAGACATTTATTAAGTCCTGGTACATTCAAAGTTCCAGGTTTTCTTCTTGTCCTTACTGTTCGATTATTACTCCAACCATGAATATTTCTGACATGTTTCTTATTCGTATAAGGTATCTGGAGTGGAGTGGAACTGGTTGAGCAGGGAAACAAGTCATGATTGTACGATAAGGATAATCCCGATTTAGATTAATTTTGTTCTACTCCTACACAAGTTCTTTGATGGTCATTCATTGCAGAAACGTCAGGTTGAGATGAGACTTTGGAGAATGCCTGACAAGAGAAAACGAATACCCCAGAGCTCAGACGACGAACAAAAGACCCCGTTTCTCCCGGAGCTCTTGCCATTTACAAACAAGTACTCAACAAATACCCGTAACTATGTTTAGATGCTGAGAAGGAAACTGAGTTGTTTTGATTGTGGTATTGAGGTTTATAGAAACCCATTATGGTCTCGGTCTCGGATCCTGACTCTTCTGGTTACAAACATTTCATTCAACAACGATTAGGAAAACCAGAAATAGATTTCCGATTTTATTGACAGGATCGCAAACTCGAATGTATGGGCTCAACATAAACCTGCGGAAGTTGTTTTGCAAACAAGACGATTCAACGCTGCAGCCGACAACTGACAACCGACAAGTCAGTGAAAGCGGCAAGGTCTACAGCATACATAATGTACCAATAGATGAAGTAGAAATACATATATGCTTCATTCTTCATCTGGGACAAACTTTGGGAAATTATTACAATGGGAATAAGCAAATAAGCTGAGCATGTTGTTTACTGGTCGAAATATTTTTTTAACGTCTTCTGGATCTGGTAAATAAAAATTTCCACGGTTTTTGTGAGAGTTTATTTTCAAACACAATTATTACTGAAACTCTGTACTTTTCAGTTAGCATATAGCATTTTTCTATATTATCCTTATCAATTTCTGTGGGAGGCCGAATGCCATCCCTAATTATGTATTCTCGTCAAGTCTCCATTATCATCTGGCTAAAAGTTAGTCTCAAGTCTCAATTTCCCCGACGCGAATTAAAACGACACACAACAAGCAGGGCATTCGGGAGAAAGCCACACGATTGGGTTCGTGTGTAATTCACGTTTTCTTTCCAAAAAATTTCATTGTCGTTGTTAGTTCAGGAATTTCTACAATTCCATTAATGGAAATCACAATTTCCCTTTTTCTTCGATTATAAAACACGTCCGCTTCTAGTCATTCCATTTTTACCCACTTTGCTTTATCTGCCCTTTCAGGAAAAATTACTCCCTGAAGGACTGCTAAACAGATTGTCATACTCAATTAATCAAGTGGTCAGAGCGAGAAATGAATAAATTCCAGGAGAACGGATCTTCAATAAATCAAGTTTTGGAAGTGTCTAAAGATGTGTGACGTAATATTTAGTATGATTATGGTGAAACAAACAGGCCTATTAAGTTTTAGGGTTAAAGTGCCATCTAAGGATATCCGCACTTCAAAGTTCGAAGATCAACTACGCTAAACACTCGACTCGATCCTAACCCGTGAAAACCGTTCAAGGCACGGTACATCTCAACCCACCCCGGTGTCCAGGCATTCACGTCTAACAAGCTATGTAACCTGTCAATGTGCGCTTCACTCTACTTGCGAATTTCAAATTTTGGGTGACGATAAACTCTGAGAGAAGCCAGATAGCAGTTTTCATATGATAGATAATATTCTGCGTTTGGCGAAGGTACAGGTTCAAGTAAAATAAAGTCGTATTTATATAGCAAGGCAGGTAAAATTTATTACGATACACATGCTGACTTAGAAAATAGCTTCGTATTTCATACGAGAAGTTGCTGCTATCCATATAGTCCATAATTCATCCACAACAGATCTCTGTAAATATTATAGATAGTATAGCTCTACACTATTCTACTACGTCGAACAATTGATATCTAACAATTAAAACATAAAATATATTCATAGTTATTTCTTCTTTTTACTCTTCATCCTTTGAGCTTTTCGTTTCTTCTCTTCAGCCTCGAGTCGCATGTCCTCAAGATCTTCTTGAATTCCTAAAAAGTTTTATAAAGTAAAGCGAGATTAATATCAACACTAAATTCACACATTCTACAAAGAAATTGCCCTGTCCAAGGCTTGAGCTCAAGACTAACCGATTCTTAAACTCCTGGACTCTTCTCGCATTTGTTCAAAAGCGCTGGACTCCATGCACTCATCGTCACTTCCATCTTCATAGCGCCTCTTGTCATAGCCAGTGATTTGACGAATAATATCCGAAATGTTGCCTCCGTTCAAGTCGGAATCGTCAATAAAATCGTCCATTTCAGAGTCATACTCTTCTTCATCTTCATCGCTGTCAATTATTTGGCGCCCTGTGAATTAATTATAAAAGAAATTAACGTAATACAATATGTGCAAATTCATTTGACGCTGTTTGACAGAATAGTATTTAGAAATACCTGAAGGTTTCGGTTTAGAAGGAGGTGGAGCATCTCTTCTAGAATTTGGTCTATTTTCTTTAGGCTCAGATTTTATTTTTATATCTGGTGGTCTGAAACCTGGTTCTCCTCTTCCTCGATCTTGTGATTTCTTCATAGAATAACTTCCATCATCAAACTCTTGTTTAATTTTTGTGGCTGGGACAATGGGTCGAGATGTTGGACGCTGGTGTCTGTCTATGTCCATTTGATCCGATTTACGTTTAATTCCTCTTTCCTTTGCTATTTCTCGGGATGGCTGAATGGGTGGAACGTTTTTACTAGTCGATAACGTTGTTGGTAAACTGGAGTTCAAAGGTCTTCTCGGGGGTGATTTCCTTTCTTCTTTTATTTGAACACTCCTAGGAGGAGGCATGGCGGACGAATTATAAGATTTTGAAGGTCTAGGAACAGAAGAACTATGAGAATTGGATGTTGCGGAAGATTTGGATTTGGAAGGAATCAAAGGAATCGGAGGATAATTTGACACATTTGATGGCGTAGGTGTAGGCCGATTTGGGGGCCCAGACGATTTCAGAGTGCTCCCCGAAGGGGCACGGGGAGGTCCCATGCCCGAATTCGAAGGTTGCATTGAGGTGGTGATTGGTGCTGGACTTGCTGTCTGGGGAAGTGGCGTTTCAGAACTCTTAGACTTTTTATTAGGAATTTTAAAACTCGGTGCTGCTTTAGTTTGCTTATTGTTATTTCTGTCATTTGAAGGAACTGACTTTGTGTCAAAATTAGGAACACTGATCCTAGCACGGATAGCACGCTCCTGTAAATATTCAGCCTTTTCCTTCGCTGTCATCGGACGTCCAAACTCATAGTTTTCTTCCTTTTTTTCCTGTTCCGGTTTATGCGTTTTAATAGTAACCGGTTCTAAACATTTTTGTTTAGCCAGATCTAATAATTCATTAAAATTTAATGGTGGTGGAGCAGATTTCTTTGCTTCCTTGGGTTTTTTCGAAGCATTATTTTTATCCGGGACCGCGGAAATGGCATGGTCTTTCACAGTAACTGATTCTTTGCTTGAACTGTTATTCGAGCCTTTGGAAGTCTTTAAGGACTGTACGATTGGTAGAGGCACGTTGGACTTCTTTTTAACCGGTTTACTAGCCGGTATAGCCTTATATTTTTCCATCATCTTCTTATGAAATTCCTCTGCGTATTGTGAAACATATCCGTAGTCATCTTCGTCCGGCTGTTGCTCTTCACCTGTAACGAAATAGATGTCGAAAGCTTAGCTGAATAGACATTGACCCTTGGCCAAATGTAATAGCTTTCAAACCTTGTTCGGCGAGAGAATCATTTAGACAATTCATGGCATCAGAAATTACAGACTTATTTGCCGATTTGGTCATCCGAAGCATTTGCCCAACTCGTTTGGTTGCCTTTTTATCATGAGATCTGAGTTCGAGTAACCGTTCCCGTTTTCGCCTTGCTTCTTCCATTTGAAGCTTTTTCTCTTCTTCCTTCTTGGCCAAAAATTTCTGAACGTTCTCAGACAGCTTCTTTTGCTTTGGATTCAATTTCTTAGCACCGGGAGGAGTGAAAGAAACGAAATGTTGGCCTTTCGCCTGTAAATATAACCAGTCAATTTCAATTGGGAAAAATAGTCGGCAATGTACTGGTACTATAATTGCTTTTGATTCTTCGAATACAATCTTAGGATTAGGAAAGTAAATAATTTCTAGTTCTGGCTCTAGAACATAATGAGGAATAAACTTACCTTTCTCTCGGTCTCCTCTATGTTCTGTTCCGCGATATTCATGAGGTCATAAAATCCCAAATGTGACCCCATTTTTAGGAATGTCAATAGAATTTATGCTGACAAGAAGAGGGGGTTAAAAAATTGTTTCGACACTCTTGGCGTGGCGACTCTGAAAGGAAAATAAAGAAACACGATCAATTTAAACAGGAGAAATTAAAGTTCCCTGCCTTTACAGACGTTCCTCGTCCTCCAAAAAACGTTCTGAACCAACGTTACTTATCGGAAGGAACTAAACTTGTATTACGTCACGCACATATTCTATTAAACTTAAATCGCTTAATCTTTTCAAGAACCCAGAATTGACAACAGTAAACAGGATGGGTTCACCCAACGAGGGGACGAAAGTGTTAATTCAAATCTTACTTTAACGGCAGTTAGAAAAGTCAACAGTTGAACGTTTCTAAACTCTCCAAAAATCTAAGAATGCTTATTTGGTGCTTACTAATATGTGCTAATTAGGGTGCCTGGTCCGAACCAAAATGCTTAAATAAAATAATTTTTTAAAATGTACTCGTCCGAGTCTGACATTCACTCACTCGTAAGAAAATTCTAGAAACCTGGGTTCACACCCTCAATGTAAATACTTTGTAGTATTGGTATTGTATTCATTTGAATAAACTTTCCAAACATACACAGTACTTACTTGTTTCTTTTCTTTCCAATCCTGGAATCAATCCAACACTCCGACTTATCTTTCAGAAATTGTGTCTTTAAAATGTATTCTTGTCTGTCTAGTTTGTTGAACTGAACTGAGCTCTCAGCTGTTCAAGTAAAAAATTGATTGTACACATTTGAGGCACCAAATTATTCTACGTATCTTGAGTCCATGAATGAGTCCTTGTCCTACCTTACACAATAAACTAAACAGAATCAACGGACTCCTGTGAAAGTCAACTGATTAAACTAAACTAAATAGGAAAACGTTAAATATTATAAAATTAACTAAATGACAATAGTGAAGAGGCCTAGTGTGTCTGTCTCTGTCTCTTCTACTGTCCTCCACTTCCAATGTACTGTTGTGTAGTGAATTTTATTCTCTGAAAAAGATATACGGTATACGGTACATGGGACACCCATACCATAGCATGTAAAATGGAAATGTACTCAATATGTAATGTAATGGGAAAGCTCTCTCTTATGTTACGTCCATCTTTCGGACGAATAACACCGTGTCCTTATACCCACGATCAGATGGCACTTTCAGACCAACACAAAATCACTACTGATCACTAATCAGTACTTTTAATACAACTTGAAAAATTATGAATTATGATCAACATCCATCTCTAATGCTTGCTTGTCCATGTGCCCTCAAATATTTTAATGTACTAGGGAATACTGATTCTAATTCTGTCCCTTATTTCGAGTGAGACATATTGGCCGAATTCAGCCGAATATATACATATATCCATACACATGATGATGTCCTTTTAGGAAAAAAAATATTAGGAGAGTGTTCCATATTTTACAACTGAGAAAAATAGCCGTAATAGCCAAACTGAATTAAGTTAGAATTTGTGTCTTGAATTTGCTTGGAAAAAGAAGGGGGAAGTGATGAGGTATCCCCAATAATCAAAAAATTGTCTCGTCGAAATGTAATATTGAGTACAGGTGAGGATAAAGTGTGCTCCGGGTATTTGGGTATTATATACCATATTTTCTGAAACTGAATGTTCTTTCTTACGCAGGAAATATTGAATAAGAGTGACCGCGATAGTGAGGAGTTAGAGCTGACTTGGATTTTAGATTAGACCTTGAAAAGGAATCGAGTTTCTTGGAACTTTTTCGTGATATTCCGGGCTAAGTACTCATTTCTCACGTTAAAGTTATATACGAAGAATAGTTTTACCAATCTTCAAATTATTCTATTCAGGGTCAAACACGATTTCGATTCAACGTTCATATAATGATAAGCACTCGTTCATGGTCAGTCAATAATATGTCTATTTGAAGTTACATGCCCTTCGAGGTTTGTTCCATATTTTTTGGGTCCCATTGTTTAAAAATTAAAATTTTTAAAAAGTTAAAAATTATAATTTCAGGATGATAAATATTTTTTCCTATATATCTGAAAATAATTATACAATCGCGGAACCTGACTGTCCACCATATATTTCCTTGCTCCCCTTGCTTAGTAAACTCTTTGAAAAAATTATGAAATGGAAAATTAGCCAGGAAGAAGAAGTTGTTCTGAAACTGAATGACAAACAGCATGGTTTTAGAAAGAAGAGGTCGTGTTTCACTGCACTAACAACTTTCACTAGTAAATGTTTCAAAATGATAGGAAGCAGGAAAGGAAAAGTAGGGGCAATATTCGTAGATCTTAAAAAGGCATTTGATAATGTGGACCCAGTATTGTTACTTCAAATTTTGAAAGATACTTTTAAGTTAGACCACAGTCTTCTGCAGGTAATTTGTGATTATTTTATGAATAGAGAAGTTCAATTCTCCTTAGATGATTTCACCTCAAAAAACATGCCCGTTTTCAAAGGGGTTCCTCAAGGGTCTAACTTAGGTCCATTATTTTTCACTTTATATTACAATGGGGTTGTTGAGGTATTTGAGAAATTAGGTATAGACTATTGTCTTTTTGCAGATGATTTAGTATTTTTTGTTGGGGGTACAAATTTAGACTTAATAGTAGCGAAACTCAAAGAAGGTCTGAAAAACCTCATGGAATGGTGTAAAGGGATGGAACTGGCCATAA
>JAQIXO010000067.1:0-51412 GCA_034700305.1 Protaphorura armata
AGTCGCCTCTGTCTGTATTTATTCTTCACCCCAGGCTAAAATTCTCTACTACTAATTGTAAAACTACAGTTTCACACATACAGTCTACCGCTTCACCAATCGCCCTCTGGGCTTGTCGTAAATTAAGTTTCATACACTACGAGTAGGGTATGAATATGAGCTCCACATTCCATGCACTCTGTAGAGTTAGAACCTACCTTAACTAGTTATCAAAGGTTCGGGATCCACACTCATATAAAAGTACCCAAACTTCCCACATAAACTTCCGGTGTATAAACTCAGACGGAACAGAAGAGAGGAGTGAAAGAAAATTTGTTATGCTCGAAGGAAGGAAAGGATGAAGATGAAGACGAGGACCAAGAATTTGAGAAACACTGGAAAATACCCTAGAGGAATTTGACAACTTTTAATTCATGGGTTTTTAGCCCTATAGCCAAAAACCTTTTGATAAGATGAGTCCGTCCCTCCGCCGGTTGGAAGTGGAAGGAAGTCAATGCACTCCTCAAACTTCTTCTTAGAAATGATCTATTATTTGTGGAAGTTTTGGGGCGATGGAGTTGTATATATGATATGAACCAAAGTTTCGAAAGTGTCGGACTTCACAACAGAGTGGAGAACAGAAATATGACACACCTGACACATGCATGCATGAGGAACTAATCCTTGTACAACCTCAGAAAGAAAAAGCAGAGGCGATATTTTAGGGAAACTGGTCATATTGAATCATCGGCAATGCTGGACATCTTCTCGTTTAAAAATTTATCGCTTTAGAAAATGAAGAAAATATAGTAAAATTTCAAACTGAGGGTGAAAATCCAACCGCACGTGCAATTCCGTACACCAGGTCATGCCAACTAAGATTACTCTACTGGGAATTCTTCTGATCGTCCAACTTCGTACCGCTGTGCTTTATCCTGCTGAGATATGCTATTCACACAAGTCCATTATCGTAAAAAAAACTCGGTTTTATGTGTTTTGTATTAAGCACATGACTGATCTCCGTATTTTTACTACTTGTCCATCAAAAAAAATCTTTCCCTTGACTTTTTTTTTCTTGTTGTAAAAACGGTCTTCGGAATTGGGAACTTTGAGATAATCAAGCAAGTTGTTCATAAAATGCTTCCTTCCGCGTGAAATATAAGGAGACAAACCTAAAGCACATTGCATTGCATTGCCAAAGGAAGACGTAAGGAAACCATGGAAGCAATTTCCGATCTTTCTTCTTCTCTTTTCCTTTGAATTTTGAATTATGTGTCTTTTTCTGGGTGAGAAGATACAAAAGTGGATGACAAAGACTAAATGCCAATTTATAACGAACGGATGGAGGTTTTGAGTAATAAGGACTGTGCCGCCCTGCGTGTGATTCCGTGATTCCTGTACTATACTGGCTCCGGGAAAGAATGAAGTTTTCTCCTTTTGTCTTCCGGCGCCCATAATAAAAAAGGAGAACAAAAATCATTGAACGTTCCAATTTCCTCAGAAATTGCTTCCCATTCCTCTTCTTCTCAACTTCAACTTCCACTTCAGGCTTTCATCTCCTAGTTTTTCTTACTTACTCCCAATGTTATGTTACATAAAACTTGTACAGTACGTTTTGTCCTTCTTTCGAAAAAAAAATCTACTGTACAAGTAAATTGTACAATCATGATAGTAACAGCAAGTTAGATGACACAAACTACACTGCATACCCCGAACATTACATTCAGTTTATCCAAAGGGATTCATGCATGAATTATAGAGTCGGATTTCCTAACCGAAACCCAAACTATTATTGCACACTGTAGGTTATGGGTTTTCCCTGTCGAGATCTGTACAGTTCAAGTACCCAAGTACCAATTCACCAAATCCTTTTCAAATAAATCGCCAATATATATGTTATCATGTCATCGGAGTGATATCTTAGGATCTACTCTGCTGCGTAGCCTTCATTTGACCATTATAGTGCGAAATTGTCAATCTTAAAGAATAGGTCGAACAATCTTTCTCATGTCACGGCTGGTCTCAAAGGCCTGGAACAGTAAAGTGGATATTTTGCCAGAGAATGTCGCCAGAATTGACAATCACGCAAGAATAATCAGGTTCAAGATGAAAATGCAACCTCGTTTATATTTTGAGGAAGATGACGAAGTGACATCATGATTTAGCAAAACGAGAGTTGCCTATACCAGACAGATACTAAAAATGCACCATTGTTAAGTTTTTATCCCTCTAAAAAAGTCTCACCAGGAAGATGTAGTATAAAAGTACAAGTCATTATATGACAAATAGTGCGTAGATGATAAGGATCTTCTATTCTATCTTAAAAAGGGAGGCATGATGTTTTTAGCATTCCTTGTGCGTATGATTCCTTATACACTGCACTAAGCAAACATAAGGAGAACATTAGGAAAGACGAGAGCAAATAATCTTGAAAATCCTTGCGGATTAGAAAGCCTTTCTTCCCTAAAAGCATCACAGCATCACACGGATAAGATTCGTTCTAGTTTAACACTCGTTCCCTACTGTACAGTAGTAGTATTATTATCAAACCAACCTAAGGAATGTGCAAACACAGTAAAGCCCAGACAAAGTTCTCACAGATCAATCACATACTAACCAGATAGATTCGTTTCAATGATGAATGAAGATGAATAATATGAGTAGGTAGTGCTTTTGGAAATTCACTTCACTGTCTATGGATTGTGGAATGTAATATGCGTGCCTACTCATATGAGATCTACTGCAGTAATGCGGTGCTATGTTGGAAATCCGTTTGTTTACTTTATTCACCACACTGGAAACGATTACATTGAATTTGGTAGCCACGAAATCCATTTATGCCAACCAATATTTTCTTAATGGATGAGCATTTACTGGATGGATGAGTATGTTTTCCAACACCCAAAATTTGTTTACTACGGGAGGAAGGAATAAAAAACGTACAAATTGTCATTCATTGATAATTCATATTGTGAATTGTCTTATTATTAGAGAGGCGACAATGTCTCCCAGGTGGATGGAACTCTCGCCATTTAGAAGCGAGCTGGTAATTTATATGGCTTGCTTTTTGTGGAATACACAATTTGACTGACAAGCGGGAGTTCTTTGTGGTAACCCGAAGTCGAAATAAAATACTTGCGCGGTGTGGGGTGACAGAAACAGAATAGACTAAAAAAAATGAGTCAATCCACATCACACACATGAACGCATACACAGCAGGAGAAAGCAAGGGACTTTCTTTATGCCTTGTGTTGTATCAGGATCAACTCTAATATCGTGCCAAACCAGATTCTGTCGTCATCCGACTTTATAAACCCTCTGCAGTTAACCATTTTTGTCCTAATTAAATATTTCAATATCGTTAACGAAAGTATACAATGTTAGGACTTCTATGTGAATGTGAGCCTCACAAAACTCACACGACCACCTATTAATTCTGTGTGCCAATACCCAAAGTGTACTCTAGCCAAAATTCTAGAATGCTTCACTAATAAGGAGTATCGATTGCCGCTTTAATTTTTAGTAATTAGTGTGACGCTAATCAAACCCATACGTACATACACGCACGCACGGATGAAAAAAGGCGGAACCCACAGGCATAGAAATGTAGATAGTATGGGTTGGGTGTAGAGCGAGCGTAGCAGAGTAAATATTAAAACGCCAAAATAAACAGGGCATTCAACTTGATAAACTTCTCGTACCTTTTGTAATATTTAGAACAATAGAATACCAACACACATATGCGGACCCGCATAAATTCTTCAACTAACTACAAACAAAAAGTGAGGATGCGGAGTCTGCACTCTGTACTGTACTAGCGGTTCTTCAGTTCTACTGTGTAGTCCGGGTTAGCAAACTCACGAACGACAATGTATACAGTGGTAGTCGGTAGTCTGTACAAATTGTACTCTGGAAAAATAAAATGAATCCTCAAAGGATCAACTTCTCTATAAAGTTTTCATGTGATGCAAATATCGACGTGTTTAACGGCTTCCACACTCACGCTCATGGACTCCATCGTTTTCACCCACTCCACTACTACTGAACATTCTAGTTGGCATCATTTTTTCTAAAATTTCGCACTATTCCGTTCTTTGCCCCCATGCATGAACTATGCCCTAGTGAATGTAATGTATGTGTGTGTGTGTAGTGTGTGGATCCGGGAAAGTCGTCATACAGAGATATAGCCCTCAAACTACTTTTACGCCCTCGCTTTCCTAAACTGGGTTACGTTTACGTCTAACCCAAATGTTCTAAGTCTACATTCTACATAATAAACTTAGTCGTCTAGCTTTTGTATTTTTTCCCTGGGTATGTACATTAACCTATGTATTTATTGTACTCCTGGTACATTCAATTGAATTGGGAGCATAGGCGCTGGAGAGAAAGTAAACCTATTCTTCTCTTTGGCTTTAAAATGTTGTATAAACGTCAAAAAACATGGGGCCTAGGGAGTACCTTTTGTCCAGAATGACTGGACATTAAATTTAATCTCAGCATTTCATTCCTTCGGCTCTGGGTGTCCCAAGGGGAATTCTTCAACGAGAATTGTGACATGAGTATTCTATGTATGCACAACCTGTGCATGTGCTATGTGTACTTTCACTGTGTATGAGTACAAGGCTGGACCTGGACCTCAACTCGTTTCCGTTATTCTGACAGTTAAAGTCAACCTTAAAAATAAATGGAAATGAAAGGTCAAATTTGATCAGTGTGTCATCCTGTCATTCGGTCACTCTTGAAATTCACTAAAAGTAAATTTCTAAAAACTAAATGGCACTGCCGTTGCGTTGCCGTTGAGAATTCACAAATGAAATCCCCGCTTTCTATCCAAGCTTTCTACATGGCACCCTAGGATTTTGGATTTAGCAAAAGGACTGAAGATAAAGGAAGTGGACAGGAAGAACTCCCCGAAAACCCTTTCAGTTTCACTCCAGTAAAGTTCCGACAGACAGGAAGACAAAGTCAAAGGTAGAGTTGTTAAGTTAAGTCAGTCAGGGGCAGGCAGGAGGATTTGAATAAACAAAAGGAAATCATCATTCCCATTGTGCGTGCTTATGATTTGTGAAATAGGATTCCATTATTGACTGGATGTATCACAGACTTACTTAACTTCCTCCACCAAATACTACTACGGAACGGATGTGTGTTCCGGCTTTGACTTTCACTTTGACTCTTAGCATCAAAGGTAAGGTAAAAGGGTGGGTCCAGGAAGGCGGGTTTTGGAAAATGCAAAGTGGCCCGAATCCACACACTTGGTCTCTTATTCCAAAATCCTGTTGTTGGGTCCGAATCGGAGTTCTAGATTTACTAAAATCATGCCAGGTTCTGAAACCGGAGCAGAGTAAACGAAACTAGAGTGAATGCAAATGAAGCCTGCTTACTATTTGCTATGCTCTTGATGTGGTGTAGATGTACAAGGAAATAGTAAAACTTGTGAGGTATGACGATTAACAAATAAAACAACCAGAGGTTACGCTTACGCAACGCAATGGATTTCTTCCCGCTTAAGATTTCCTTAATAGGTGCACTAAATTAAAGTAAACACGCTGAAACCGTACGTACTCAAAACTTTGTTGGGTAATGGAGAAATATTTAATATTTCATAGTTTTAGCTTCATTACAAATGAATTTATCGCTTCATAAAATTACTAAAATTATAGTTGTTCCGAACTTAATCGTCGCCTAATTAGGAAAATAAAAGTTAGGCGGGAATTCGCTCCATGATATACGAATCAGGACTATACTGGCGAGGATCTAAAATCTTGGGAACAAACTATCTAGCTATATAGCTATTATGGCTCAAAGTTGTCAATATTGTGTTGGCAGGTTAGCAGTACAGGTAGGCTTATTTTTTAGACATGAAATGAAGCTACTGCTACTTTGTATGTGTATTGATCCTATATGAGCCAAACCATAGCTGCATGTCATTGATTTTCCTTTGTGAACAGAACCCGGTAGACAGGACAGGTTGTGCAAACATTACGACCTTATGTTTGATTAAATGCAAAGCAGGGAAGAGAAACTTGACATTACCTGGCGTATTTTGTACTATGCCCTGCTACTGTATTTGAAGTTCAGAATTTGTCCAACGAATTCATGTGTTCATATGTTGTAGTACGTAAGTGCCTATGCCTTGTGTAAACATGAGTAATAAGCAGCAATTAACCTGAGTGCGCCGCGCCGTACCGTCATATGTATGCTCAGAATCACAAATCAGATACAAAATCCTCTGGGGAAAACTAACTGAACAATTTCATCCGTGAAATAGACAATCATGTTAGCAAAGAGCAAAAGTTACACATCACTCGTCTCATGTTATTCTGGTTGACTACACTCGCTGTCTCATAAAAACTTAGACTAACAAGTTTCTAGTTAGTTGAACTGAAATAGAAGGAAATCAGTTGTAAAATTATATGTAGTATGCGAAGGCTTAATTGCTAACTGCTAACTACATCCACTGGTAACCTCATGTCACCTTTGTTGGTTGTTTCAGCTTCTTCACCAAACGCTGCACTGCCAAATTTCACAATCTCCAACTTATTTTTGAATTTGCACGACTAAAATTTTCTATCAGAATTTGTCGACAGAATTAAATCATCCTCTTAAGAATCGTACGTATTATGTACTAAGTGTCCTCTCTCTTCAAGTACTTCATCAGGAGTTCTAATCAAATATCTACCTAATTTAATTAAACAGTCGAGTCTGAATTACACTTGAGAAATTAATTTCCCTCTTGAGAAAAGCATTTTCACTTTGTGAGAGAAACTCCTCATGGGACTCGTTTGAGAGTCAAAGGAATAAATAACTTCACAAGAATCTTCCGTAACGATGTACGTTGCGTCAGAGAGACAATTTCACACCTGAGAAGTCCCCTCTTTCACATAACTACATAACTGACTGATATTGAAGCCACCCCCACACAAAAACCTTCAAGTTGACGATGTGGCTATAATAGTATCGATTTATAGTTGGTGCGAAGAAAAATACATGCAAACTTGGGTTTGGTTTAGTCTTTTAGCCATTCATGACAATTTGAGAGAAGATTTCGCAGAGAGAAGGAGATAACAGATTAGGCAAAACTCTACAGGATAGTTCAAAGAAAACAGTGCGCCAATCACGACTTTCTCCGCCACATTTCTCTGAAATTGTTCCTGTTATTCAGTCCGGGGTCCGGGCCATATGACGAATCGTTAGGTTTTCCTTATACCATAACGTGAGAGTTTTGCAGTGTTATTTTTTCATTTTAACCACTTTTAAGAATCCACACGGAGCTATGCATGCTATGCTTATGCTTGTGCAACCACACCACAATGAATTCAAAAATCCAGATTTTCCAGGCTAACACTTGAAAGTTAGATTTTTATGGACGTGTCTGTATGTATGCATGCAATGTCCATTTATATTTTCCCTCAAGTCGGCGTGGAAGAAAGGCAAACAATTCCCTTCGTTTGTGTACCGGAAGAAAGTCTATGAAGTCTGCGGGTCTAAAGTTTGCTCTTGAGTGAACTTAAGCGCATTCCAGCCGTCATTGCTTTTAGAGGCCAAAGGCCCGACGACCCGGTCTAAATCCCTCTATTCTAGTTTCAACTGAAATCAGGTTGTCGTTTTGGAAGAAGCGGAACTGACGCTCTTTTCTCCTCATCCCCAGCCCTATACTAGTCGGATCGGAGTTTTACCCACTTCACAAATCCATAGAGACTAAATCAGAATCAATTCTGACTGACATAAAAAGTCCATGAATCCCGTCATGTGTTGTTCTCTTGGTCATAGGAATAGCAATGCATGTCAGCAATATATGACACCGCTTGTGCTCTCTTCTTCCTCATCAAATCCCAACTAAAGCCACTCGTCCATTCTGAAAACCTAACGGATTCCGTTTTATTTTCAGTCCGTCCAAAAACTCACTCAAAGCTCTTCAACCCGCCAATTCCAATTCCTTAAGCTGGCTCCAGATGTATGTAGGACTTAAAGGTCCCGCCAGAAAAGCTTTTACTACTTTACTTGGCCTTTTCCTCCATTTATGCCAATCCACCCAAGTGAGCATTAAATCATCCACTTTATATCAACAAAGGCTTAATGCATAATCCATGTTTCATAACGGACTATTAATTTTACAAAGTTGGAGTAATTTCTGAAGTATACATAATTCCTAAGCTGACATCTTCAGAGAACTCAGGATCGGCCACTGTGGCCTTGTTCATCAGATCTTCTTTGCATGCAAGGGATCTTGGCCCCAAATTTCAAAATTATGGCTAATCAATAAAGGAGTCAGTTGGAGAAATGGTCCAAGCTAAATTCGTAAGACATGACATTACGGAATCTGGAGATAAATCGGCTGTGTAAATTATTTAGTTAAAGTTTTTCCCTTTATCCTGACCTGGCCCAAAACGAATGATTTATACTGAATAACTAATGATAAGCGAATGAAGAAGTACGTATTCTAGGTACTGTACTATCTTATCCTTTTCTTGGAAAGAATAATATGGGTCTTCCTAGACAGTCGGAGAACTGCTTCTATACTCAAGACATTTGTCCTCTCTTGAAACCTTTAAACATTACTTTACTTTCAGAGCGTTGAAACATGTTGGGCTTCTTCGTCCAAAGATTTATAGCATTTTTTAGCTTAATTGTGTTCCGTAGTTCGGTGTCTCTGGCTCTACTTCGTCCTCTGTCTTCCTTCTCTAAATAGCATTGCATTGCATGTTACGGTATTGCTTTCAAAATTCTAAGGTACTAATGTACATCTCCTTGACACTTCGGGTCACAGCGGGGGTCCGTAGAGTCCTTCCTCGGTAGTAAACTAAATCTGACAAAATTGGGTCAGTGTGTTACGGAGGACGTACGTGTTACACTTGTCTCTACACACTTTTATTTTTTAAAAGAAATCAGCACGTTTTTGCAATAAATTGTAAGGAATAGTTTGAGCGAAGGGATGGGACGAGTGACCTCTTCAGACACATCTCCGCACATTCACCTGCTTTCAGAGTCAAAAAATATAAATTCTTCTAATAACCATTAATTCTATTGTACAGTTTGAAGTACTTGTAATCAGTAGTTTGTACATTACAGAACGGATAACTACAGAAGGGTTTGACTTTTCATTACACATTGAATTATATCTTTTATATTCTACTCTGGCCTGACCAGGTGGCTCTACTCCAAAAAACCTGCTCATCTTCATTTCATCTTAATCCGAATAACAATGACAAGACAATGGAATGGACAACTTCCAAAAACCCGTCCTTAATAAGCAAAGACAACGTTGAATCAGGGCTAAGGCCTGATGATTAATAGGCACGTAATGTATCATTTCAAACAATTCAATAATGTTGGCTATGTTGTCTTGATTGAAAGAATTGTGTTGGATTCTGCATTCTCAATTCAATTCAACAATGCACGTTTTGACTTTTGAGCAAGTAAAACTACTTCACAAATGCATTTTTCTGGGCCAAATTCCTTTAATGACATTAAGATCAAGTTTAAGTCCAAGTCACGTCGCAAAAAAAGTAAAATGATAATATTGCAGACCAAATGAATGTCTTGTAAGCAACTTTGCCTACACACGTATGTTTTTCGCCCTCATTTCCTTATGAGCCTAAAGAACTGGACTTTGGGTGAAAACATCAATAAATACAAACAAAAAACTTGTGGTGTGTAATGTGTACAAAAATTAGTAGGGATGTGTTGGGCATACGAACAGATATTTGCTCTAATGTTGATGCATAACTAATTAATGCTAAGTACATAGTTTGCATACACGCACGTACCAATCCTGATGAACTTTTTGTTATAGCGTGAATTTTAAAGAACAATCATCATAAATTATACATGTGGAGAGGTCACCGCAGCCCTCATCTTTGTTGTCCTCATTTGAGCCAATTATTGCTATTACATACCCAGAAGTATGCCGCTTTGCCTAATGAATGAATGAATAATTTACAAAAGGCCGGAGATGAAATAATGGGCTCAGAGAATACCCGGGAGCCTATGTAAAGACGAAAATTGAGAAATATGTCTTATTCTGTGGAGTGGAACATTCCAAAGAACATTCGTGACTTCAATTCAAGGCAGAGCAGCGGTCGATGAATTTCAGTGCACCGACAATCCCAATAGTCCTTCGTCCATTTCGTGTGAAAACGAAAAGAACATTACTCAAAAAAATATTGCTTTCTTGGGAAATTCAAACTTCAATCTAATATCTTTAAAATATTCTCAGAAACAAACTCAACACACTATCAAAAGTCTGTTGAACCGAGGAAGGAAGAAGAAGAATTTTTTGGACGATCGGCCGCAGACTTTCTCCTCGCTCTCCAAGTACTTTCCCCTTCCAGGCAAACAAACAAACATAAATATAAAAAAACACGTTGTACACTACAAGCACTCCGGTGTATATGAAGGAAGTTGAAGTCAAACTTTTGAAATTATATTTGGGGAACTCGTTCTGTCTGCCGCGGACGCCTTTACAAGATAATGTTTCCCAGACGCACCGCACCGGGCGAACAGACTATGTAGTATGTACGGGGAAAAAAGTTGGGTGATAGATTTTTGTTTTCCTTAGGGAATCCTTATAATGTATGCATGTATCTATTTGCTACACTACCTTTACCTTTACATAGCCAAAGAAAAACTAGGTATGTGTATGCATATGTACGTAGCTCCATTTTTCTCAATGTATATTTTTTTCGTTTTCATTCCAATTTGAATGTGAATCCTTGTATGTACACTCTAACGACAACGACACAACCAGTTTGCCTCTGCATTGTGGAGACAACCAAACTGTGTGCTTAGTAAGTGAAACCCAGAATCCACTTTCTCCAGTTCTTTTCCCGACTTTCTTTGTATTTTTTTCTTGCAAATGAAAGGAGTCAGTTCACTCGTCTCAATCTCTTATTGGCTCTCCATGGAAGCATTCAATCATTGTAAATACATCTCTATGTCCCAACTCGTCTCTTTCCAACTGAATACGTGCTGAAATGAAGCCAAGAAAGTAACGTACTACTACATGCAGAGTAGAAGAAGACGAAGAAATACAACTAGTCGGCCTTAGAAAAATATAATTGGGGACCCTACCGCCTAATCGTAGAAAACTGTAGCCTAGAGTTTAGATCAAACAGAATGGGTGAAAGAAATGAGATACACCAGTAGTACGTGTGTGTACGATTTTGAGGCTTTCTCTTTAGAAGCACAGCATGAGTGCGTAGAAAATTACAAAGGAGAAATCCATTGTCCCTGGTACGCCACGCCGTGTTCTAGTGTTGTCTGTGTGTGTGTGTGTTCCAGGATTAGTAAGTAAGTAGAGTAGAAGGAGTTCCACCCAGCACACAATAGAACCTTCTCAGTGTTATTCATGAACATATAATTACTTAGACAGACAGACAGTCAGGAAAGCCAAAGTTGTTTGGGAGATTCCCGGGGTTTCCTTTAATGAGAACCTGCGGTGGAATATAAATAAACTTGATGGAGAGACAGAGAACGACAATTTTTAAATTTATTTAATCAACCAACGACGGCCTGTATTTGAAGGTGAATTAAAATCTCATTTTGAGTTATAATACCGATTTTGAAATGTAATTAATGTGGACGATAAGTGATAATTTGGTTTCCCGCGTCGACCTCACCTCGCCGGACATTAAATTCAATTCTCTGACATTCTGAATTATGCAGAGAACCCGAGATTAACAATTTTAAGCTCCAAATCATGCTGAAATTATGTGAACATAGAATCGTGACTTCAGTTACTTATCCATATCCATGATACATATCCATGATATTAGAAAGTTCATTCTCAAAAATTCACATAAACTTTTGGGGAATACGGCTGGTCAACCTTCCCTAAAAAGTTGAAAATTAATCAAATCCGTACGGTAAATAAAGATTTGACTGAATCAAACCAAAAGAATTACGATATCATCTCATGTATACATAAAAGATTTTAATCCTAAGAGTTTATGTGCTCGTCTTCTTCCCCTTAGCGTAGTCACTAAGCTACAACTTCTTCCAAATTCTGACAACCTAGAAGTTAAATAGGAAAGAATTCAGTCTTACCTACCTAGTGTTATACTCTCTGGAGTGTCTGGAGTTGAGTTTGAGAGTTTGAGTGAAAGAAACACTTTTGCCTGTGATTTCCAATTCTCTATTCATCTCACAATCTCGCACTCAAACCAAACCAAACCAAGTAAGGTCCTACGTTTTCCAAAATCCAACCTATCGGCTATAGAAAAAAATCCATCTTAGCAAGCACGCACGCACTTGTTCTTGTTCCTCATGCACTGACTTTCCCTTTTTTATACTTTCTCCAAGTTCCTTTCCTCTTAAACTACAGACGATGCACAGTAAGTCAGGTCGGTCGATCGAAACCACCAGGAATCTCTAAAGAGCAAATAATTAATCTGCTTGCTCCCTTCACTAACCTCCGATTTATTCCTCTCACATGGACCAACTTGGTAACTCTATTCATTCATTCATTCAACCCCATTCCCTCCTTTCCACTTCCACTTCCACTACCTAAGCGTCTATCCATGCAGATCCAATTCTACATTCCAAATTCCAAACTCACAGTCAGACTCAGTCTGAGAGTTTTTTTCCTCATTCCAACTTTTACTTCTTCCTTTACCTTCCTAATTAGAAAGCAAACACGAACATTTACATGCATACATGTGCACCATCCACCACCAGTCAAGTCCAATCCAGTGCAGTAGTAAATTTTTAACAACCAGCAAACCCTGCCTGAATTTCGTTCAGGGTTCCTGGTCATGGAGTCAAACATTGTGTTTGTGCTCTGGCTCCTGCTCCTTCTCCAGTTTCCAAAACACGTACCAATCAGAACGGTATTCAGGAAACTCAAATAGCATTCTTGTAAAACTACAGCAGCAGAGCATAGGACAAGGAAGGAGAACCAAGACTTCTTCTAAATCCAGTGAGTGAAATTTCATATTAGCCTTCCAAGACAGCATGTACCACATACACACAAACGCACATGTACGAAAAGGACAGAGAAGGAAGTTGGTCCAGACAGACAGACTGGAGGAAAGACTCCAAGAACTCGTTCCTTCCTTCTGTGAATTGCAATGTGAATTCCCTTGAAAGAGCAATAATTCAAAGTCTTTAAATTGGACTTAACTCTTAAGGTATACAAAATACATACATTCATTTCATTCACTACATGTACATTGTACATACTATGTTCTACTACTCAATCACATGAATTCCATTTTGGTTACCCTCCGTTGCCCTCTTCAACTTTCCATCCTTTCCTTTCCTTCACAATACGCAAATAACCCTTCAAGAGTCAAAACATGCACAGAACTTGTGGTACGAAAACAAAGTTAAATATTAGACCCTCACTAACGTCAAAGACAAAAAGTCAAAGTCGTACTACTTATAATGATGAGGACGATTTATCTTGAGGAATAACAAGAGGGAGGAATTTATTTGAATACATTTTACAACATGTCTGTCTCTTTGGAATGAATGAGAAAGAAATGTTTAAAAATTGCAAAAACTCTTCAAAGTCATCCTAATAACCAGTCTTGACTTACGGACGGGATGCGGTAGACAGCAGACCAGGCAATTATCCCAGTCTACAGTATTTGCTCAATTCCATTCCAAACATGTACCCCTCATTAATGTAAATTGATAAGACTTGAGTCTCTTTTTTCGTTATGAGGAAACCGGTTAAAACTTGTACATAACTTTTGCTACTGCTGAATTCAATTAAATCACAAGTGATTTAGAAATCAAAGCTAATTAAAATGATGGACAGAGATCTTAGACTTTGTCCAATGAAGATAAAAAACATTTTGTAAAAATTACCGGAATCGACTCATCAGTTTCATCATATGACCCACGCCTGTGTCGTCTTTTTGGTTTGTCTTTCCGTACTGGTTTATTGTAGGGAGAAGATTTTTGAGTCCGAACCAACTCTACTTTCACTTGCCCACCTTTCTCCGAAAATTTACTCACAATGACTTTCTTCGTCTCACGATTGACTTTGAGCATACAGTTCCGATTGCCCAAACCAATCGGTGGTTGATACATACAAGTCAACATTTTGAAACTTTTGAGTGAACCACTACTATGTGTCAAAAAATGTACTTAATTTTCCTTCCGCTCTCATTGTTTATCTTATGCATGTACCGTACCGCACGAAATTTTATAATTTATGCTCACAACACATATATGATTTCTTAGCCCTAACGTTTAACACTTTAACGTTGTAGTTGTTTGTCCGTTAGAAAAAGTGCCTGCGGAGCCACGGACATAAGTTTTCCCCTTATCTTGGACTGTCACCCTTTTCACTCTCATTTGACACCAAAACCGAGAATTTCTTGGGAAACAACAGTGCTCATTTTTCACTCCTGGTTGATTTATTACTTGTACAACACTGTAAAAGGGTCACACGACGAGGGACAAGTCCACAGAAAAAAAAAAACTAAAACTTGTTTTTCGCATCCTATATGTTTCTAACTGTGCCCCAAATATGTCAACTACTAAACCCCTCGTAAAAGGTTCAACTTAACTTATTTATTTCTCCCCGTTTTTTCCGAACTTGTTCTGTCCGAGTTCAGTTCCACGGCCAGACTGTTGGAGTCAAATGAAACTTGACGGTTTTTAAAGCCACCTGCTCGAGTCTCCGCTCCGGCGACCGGAGAAAAGAGAAAGAGGGAAAACGGGGGGCGCGCGTGACGACGACGTCGCAATCGACACTCCAAAAAAGAAAACTCTTTCAATATCAAAATTCTACGCCCGCACTTCTCTTCACTTCTGAATTATGGTCATGGACTCACATTGCAGTCCCAATCGCATTACAAAACTTGTAGCGTACAGGTGTGAACTAATTAGGTAAAACATTGTGAAGTTTCGTAAGTAACTTGTTTACCTGTCATGAGACAATATAGGATTTTCTATTATTATGAATATTTCGACATCACCCAGTCTACGATTTTCCAAAACTTGCCAAGCTAGTAATTTTTATACTAACTTACTATGTCGTGCTAAAATTTGTAGCCGCTGAAGATATGAGAATGGCCAGGTCTAGTGTGTCAAAATGTTATCATATTACTTACAAGCGAGTATTTATGATATCCCCAATGACATGATATTTAAGATTCCTTCATTGAAAATAATTTATGACATCAACTCTACACCCAAACCCCATCTCACTCTCACTTCGTCACCAGATACCATCGCAAAATATGATGACATATGATGACAAATCTTTTTCAAATTGATTTTTTTTCGACATTTGAGCTCGTACTGAAAGATACCCTCCAGGTATTAATGTCAGTGGTTATCAAGCCATGAATTTTTAAAAATAACGGCATAAGTTCTTCATAATTTTTCTCACGGTCTTCTATTTTAGGATTATACAAAATTCGAATTCAGAGTCCATTCGATTTGTTCAATTTAATACTAGGAAGAGTTACTTATTTTCAAAATCCTTCAACATATTGATATTGAGAAACATTTCACGAACTGGCCTATGAAATAAACGAGGAACACATACAAAGACATAACAATATTTTCTCGAGACGATTCAGCATGTGCTGTGTGATGATATCCTCATATTCAGAAGTGTAAAAGAAGAACGTAGGAGCGCTACCACAATGAAGATAGTATTAAAGTCTTGAAAATCCTTGGGAGAATTCTTGGGTTGGCTTGGGCTATGGAACTCACTCCACAATAAGTAGATGAGATATGGTTCTAGTATGCACTCAACTTCGCATCAAAAAACTCCTTCTTGCCTAGCATTACAAACGACTGCTTATCTCCTGAATTTATTCTCTTTAGTGCCCGCAATGCAAACACATTCTCGTTTAACCCGGTTAACCCAAACAAACAACCACTGACTCCCTTCCTATTCCTTTTGAGGTGATTTTCCTTTACTTCAAAATTTTATTCAATGCAAGGCAATAAATTCTAGGCTAACTGAAGTCAGGAAGTTCCTAAGAGCAGTATGTCGTATAATAATGTAAGCCGGAAAAAGATGTCGAGTGCTCGAGTGTATGTTGCGGTCCATACATATTTTTGGGTCATTTTCATCTCACAGAGCTTATTTTTGGTGCAGGTCCGAGCCATATCTACGGACTTCAACATAAGCTGAATATTCAATTCCAAGGACTTCTCCAAGTTATTTCCCAGGCACACACACACACTGTCCTATAACATTTAATAAGTGGAATTCATTGGACAGTCAGACTGAAGACCTAGAACTCTTGAACTAAATTGAATATAAATGGGGATAATATCATATTTCATACTATACCGTGTAAAACCATTGCATAAACAAGACTTTCTGCCAAGATCGTGAATTGCCAAGAATTCTGGCATGTCGAATTTAAAAAATCACCGGTTCATAGAATCATGACGTTATAACTTGTTCCTAAGAAGAATTTTGTATCAAATCATCACATCTTCAAACGAAATGAACTATCCGGGCAGAATAGATTGCGAGTTGTTGTTTTCACGTGTGCACTAAAATTCTGTTGATTTCATGCACTCTGCGCACACACATTACAAATTTTCTATATTACCTCTGCTTGTGAGTTTTCTTTCCTACTGTGCTACACAAATATCCAATTTCTTGGAGAAGTAGAGGTCATAAAATACACCCGAACTGAAAGGGTACTACTGGTTTTGAGCACGAAACCATGCTAAGTGCCGTGACCGTCAACATTACATATATGCATACACAACTACTCACTCTGTCTTATACTTAACATGAATACATCAGAAGCCAAAGTTTCCTAAAAATCATGCCGAGACCGTATTAAAGATTAACAACCTTATAAGCCCAAGAAAACTTACTTTTGGATATTTTATGTGGTTCGACTTGAATGACACAGCCCAGATGCCTTCATAGTTGTTGGCCTCCGTGTCGACGCATAAATTCGTAGATTTAAGCTAATAGTTAAGAGCATTTTATCTTAACTGGAATCCAAAGCACTTATCCAGTTTCTCAAAGCCCAAAGCAAAGGTCTAAAATATTTACTGGGTTTAAGTTAGTCAATACACTTTCTTCAGTCCCAAAACTCTAAACGACCTGCCTTTCCTTGGAAAATCACTTTGGATTTATATGTACTAGTACTACTTCCAAAATTCAAAGGATTCTGTCTGACATTACTGGATGATAGGGATTTTACCAAATATTTGAAAAGAGAAGAAGTCCCTTGCCCTGGAACACTAATGATGGGTGGTCTAATAATGAACCCAACCCACCCGGAGATTTTGACAGATTTGGCGACTCTATTCATCAACTGGTAATGGTGTTCCATCACTAGAATGATGTGATGTGCTGGAGAATCAAGATAGTGCATAAAGTACGAAGACCATAAGACGCCGTCTACACACATTTCAAAATATGGCCCTGTCGGAATGGTTTAAATTTTTCTGCCGATGAACGACGGTCACAGTAAAGAATTCAAATATCTCAAAAACTTCTACGGCATATGGAACAAATAAATCGAAGAAATTACGGATTGCCAAATTATCAAGTAGTCATGGACTGCCAAAATCTATAATATTGTAGAAAAACATTGCTTGAATTTCTCATGTTAATCTAAACTGAACTCCTGTCTTAAACAGGAACAAGTTTCTAAATTATGAATGGACTTTGGAATTACAAAAACCAAAACTACACTCTGCACTAGTTTAGGACTTGCATTGAATCTGCATGCACAGTGCAGTCCCATGGGTACACAGGTCTTTGGCATCAAATAAGTATTTTGCATTGAAGTCAATAATTCAGGAAGGCATGGTTCTACTTCTAGTCGTGGTGTCTTGGTTGAATAAACCCATCTTTCCTTTCATTGAATTTGTCCGGGTGACGAGGCGACTAACAAGGAAGTCAAAGCCAAACCCAGAGGGGCAAAGGCAAAGGATTCAATGGATCGCGGAAACTTTCACGAAAGTTTTGAATGGTAAACCCGACAGACAATTAATAGGCATACAGCTGCACGAAAGTAAACGTAGGCTAACATTATATGCCTAGAGGAGCGATTCTAATTTTCAATCGGTGTAAACGGAGCGTGGATCGTAAAATGTTCTCCTATGATTTGTGCGAAACCATGTGGAATCAGTGATTTTTAACTTTACAAATTAATCCTGGGAGCTAAGAATTCGGTCACAACCTACAGATCATTCAATTTAGCCACGTGGCCAACCTAATTCTTTGGAAGTTCTGTTAATGTAAATGCAAATCTTTAGCCTTATCGACCTTTGCTTGTTATTTTTGCGTCACTTTTCTTAAATATTAAAGAAAAGACAATTACTATGTAATGGAAAGGTTTGAAAAGGCGGTGAAGACTAAATGTATGTATACAATTGCCAGAAAACTTTGGATGGATGGGTAGAGTCTGATTTGAATTTATGTTAGGAGTACGACTTAAATTACGGAAACTACGTACGAATCCCTTTCCGCGTGGATAGAGATTGTGAAATAACAAAGTAAAGTAAGTTGGAAGAAAGTAAATTTAATTCAAGGGAGTCGTATACTTGTCTATTTCTTTGAAAACATTTAGAAAAGAGAAAGAAGAGGATTTTCTTTTAGCCTCGAGTGTTACTTACTTACAAACAACTATGGGAGAAACGGAGATGGAGGATTTGTAGAAGCCTAGCTAGCTCCTTTTCCTCCATCCAAGAAATACTATTTCCTCCGAACGAAGAGTAGTCGTCGTACTATATAGTACAATTCTCTCGCAGTAAAAATGTCAATTAAAATTGATAAAAATCCGTGGCGACAACTGGATGGAAACTCAATCCTCTCAAGAAAGACTCGTAGTCGTATTGGCCGTGT
The DNA here is from genome assembly GCA_034700305.1 of Protaphorura armata. Taxonomy (NCBI): domain Eukaryota; kingdom Metazoa; phylum Arthropoda; class Collembola; order Poduromorpha; family Onychiuridae; genus Protaphorura; species Protaphorura armata. Next base: position 18,776 of record JAQIXO010000067.1, read on the forward strand.
ATTTTTAACCGAAAATCCGGCCCATGTGAGCAACCAGCTTTTATGTCACTCCATGCGTTTACTACATGAAATACCAGACTTCAGGCAGTGATGAAAGAAATACAACCCACTTTTACAATTTACAGTAACTTCGTTGTGATACTGTCGTAGTAATTTTAATTCTCAAGAAAAAAACTGGTGTGTTTCAATTCAATAGTGCCTTTTCGTATTAACTAAGATTGCCAACTAAGCCAAAAGACAGTTCTGGAAATTCATACCACCTTATTAATCATATCCCAATTCAGTAGGAGGAACCTTGGAGTAAAAATAACACAACTTGAGTCCAGTTCGAATTTCATTATATCATTACATAATACTCGAGCTAAAATTCCTAAAATAATGTTTCTGTCTTCACCATCCTCGTGTAATACCATTCCTTGAAAAAACAAACAAACGTCTTAAAGATTCCGCGGATTTTTCTTCAGAGACCTTAACCACACTAACGCTATGCTTCGTCACCAGTTCTTGACATTTATTTAATACCAAGATATAATCAGTCCCTCCGGAACTCATAAAACAGACGGAGCGGGACACCGAATTGCCTCTTGGCTTTTCTGACATGATGTGACGTGACGACTGTTTTTTTACCCGTTTGGGAATACGGACAGATATTCTAAAGCCTTACAGAAAAAATGTGCATCTCTAGATTCTCTTTTTATAAAAAAAACTCAGAGCCAGAGGAGAAAAATCTTTAGAACGTTTTCGGGTCAAACTCTAGTCATTTTTCCGATTCGGACGACGAGAACCAGAAAACCATAAGGACCTAATTTCCGTTCGACTTTGACACGAATAAACTAGTTCCTGTTCCCTCTGACTAGGTCTGTGAGTCTGGTAGCTGTCAAACCCCAAAATTTCAACTCATATGACACACGAACGAACGACTGACTACTACATACATATGTACAGTCCTCATGACTTATTCATATGGTACAGTTGAGTTGGACTTGGAACGCGTTTGGAATTATTGAGTTATTGATTCTCAAACCAAAAACTAAAACCAACTGACGAGACGACACACGACACGACGTGCCGCCCGGGGATGTAATATTATACTAATTATAGAAAGTGTCAACACGAATCAAATCAAAACTCAACTCAACTCAATGAATATGCCAGCCACATCCGATGGCATTTACATTTATGAGAACATGGACCAATTCCAAACTACACAGATTTCTAAATTCCGAAAGTCATGTAATAAACGGACATGAACCTCAACACTTATTACTTTATCGTTACATGCAAAATGCAGCACGACCATTCATTTTCAAAATATTTTTCTGACCATAATAAAAATAAAATTTTCTTCCAATTAATTCATGATGAGATTCAAAAAGTAAAAGTAATCCCTTGCATGTGAATTGGAGATTAAAAAAGGCAATGCAAAATGCAGTGATTGCTTGAAAGGAATAATTTGGTCAAGTGAAAGGATCAAAGTGGTTCTCATGTGCTTAACATTACATTACATGTCGTGTCGTGTGTGTTGCAAAATAAAACCGCGTACACGTGTGTACATATGTTCAGTAACTTACACTCTTTAAACATTTGTTAATTCTGACAACTTTCGATTTTTTAGACACCCACGTGTAACCATGTAATTGACCACAGTACAGTACTCTAGAGTCTAGACTAGAGTATACGTACGCACAGTTGTGGCAACCCACCAATTCACTCTCGTCCCATTTCCGCTTTCCTTTTGGTGTAGTGTTGAATAAAATTGAGAATATGCATTTCTACTTTAAAATTATTCTGGTCAATGTAAATGGTTGCTCCTTATGGGTTATGGAGCATCTGCGAGATTTTGATGAATCGAATAGCAACATGTAGGTTTCCTGAGCCTATGAAAGGTCGTACATATTCTGTGATTCATGATCTCGGTGGTGGTCAGCACATTTGACATTCCGGCTTCCGACATTCTCAAGATTTATATTAATCCCTGAGGTCAACACTAGTAACCACAAAATTTCAATCAAACCCTACCGCAGTTTCAATGATACAAAAAATGATAAAGTGTACATATATTTGTGGGTCAACCCGAAAGATTTTTGGAGTTGTCACATAATCCTCATAAATTCTGCGGCCGGAACCAACCAACTCAAAGAGAGAAACGTACGAGAGCAAATAAATAGTTGAAGACAGTCGACATGACCGTCTTTCGTTGCTCACACACTTCCAGACAACACAACGACAACAAAACACACAAGTAGAACTTCCGAATGAAAAGAAAAGCAATCCCATAAAAAATAATAGAAGAGAAAAAAAAGGGAAACTTTAGAAGGAGAGTTTTGATTTAACGAAGCGGGAGAAAAGCAATGATGTCTTATAAAAGCTTCCTTAACCAACACTCACTCTAGTGCAGTTGCCGTTGCCGTCTGCAGTATAAAGAAAAAAAATAAGACCTTAGTGCTTTATAGAGATACCTTTCTGTAGCCAGAACATTTCAACTGTCGTAGAAAGTCACCAAGACGAGTTTCGTGACCAGATTGTGAATGGGTCACTACTAGTTGCTGTTGGTGCTGCTGACGATGCTCTTGTTCCTGTTCCAGAGTCCCATTCTTGATTCCCATCGTAGTATTAGCCAGAGGAACCACATTTATGGTCTCTGTTCCATTCACATCCTTAATCATACTCTCAAGACCTGGTCTCGGGTAAAAACTTCCACGACTGCTACTACTACCATTACTACTCCCAGCCTCACTCATCATTGTCCAATTTATTTTCTGATTGAGGATCCAATTCACACACACTCACTCTGATGGGGAGAAACCAAATGGCAATGGCTATCACAAGTCAGAAAGTCAAGAAGAACCAAAAAACCGAACAATATGAACCGAATAATCCTCACTCTTTTTCACTCCTTGGCGGCTAACCGTTAATTCCAGCACTTAACTCCCGTCCAAAACTCTTACAATGACAAACTATGTACAAATATAATAATTAATCTACTGTCTTTCCTTCAAATCTCGTAATTCACCTCATAATTCCCTTTCATTCTTTATCATATCCGATTCTGCGAAAGTGGTTCCATTCACATCACATCCTTATGGTGTCATTGTGGTCCATTCGTTTTGCACACGCAAACCTTACCCGTTCCATTTTTTAAATTATGGCGTCAAAATTTTCCGAGAAAATTGTCACGTATATTTTGACTGGTTAAATGAAAGTTCAGTTTCACCACTTTCACCTGTTCTGACACGAGTTTTACATGAATTCCAATGCATACAATTCGGTTGTGTATTCAATGGAAGCCGTCCGTTTAAATATCATGAAGTTGAACTTTCACTTCCTTTCCCGACTTCAAAGCACAACACTGGGAAAGTTTGTTTCCATTTCCTACGTGCATCCCATAATGAGAGAAGGATAATAACAAATTGCATAATTTTAGTTCCCGTTTAGTAGTCTTGTAAGCACTGGAATGAATTTATTCATAGCAATGGCAACTGGAGACTCGTCAAAGGATCCCTGGCCAACCCAGTCCGTAATTCAATTCCGTAAAATTCAACCCTTGTCTTATAACGAACTGAGAGGAATTTCACTCACTAAAAGTGTATTTGACTGTAAGGAAAGTAAATAACGTTGAATACTGGATAAATGCACATAATAAGCGGTGAACGGGGGGACCCGAGTCAACCGACCACGGCCACTCACAGCGTTTGTTGTACAGTCAGTGTTTTGTATTCTATATGTTATTTTATTTGAGTCAAGCCAGAAGACTTCATTCTAGAAGAGAACACAGAACACTATGAATGCTAGCGTCAGACATTTTGACATTTGATCCTTTTGGTTCGGTTTTTGTGTTTGCAATTGTAATTGATACAGTAGAGGATGACAGGACGTGGAATAAATACTTAAGCAGTCAACAACATACACACTACACTAAACTTGGGCAAAAGTATCGACTTCGTTCGACGCCAAGATTGACGGACGGATGAACGGGCGCAGACCCAACCGACTGATGAAACGTTTGTTTAGAACTGAAACTGAAACTTATTTTCTGGCCAAGAATTGAACCAGTAAAGGGGTACACAGTAATAGAGCCACAAAACTAAACTGGATGGACGAATAAATGTAGATATTTAGATCTGCATGCAAGCAGAGTAGCAGAGTCAGCAATTCTATTTATTTGTTGTCCTTCGCCTGTTTGATTTGAATGCAAAGAGGAATCCAGAAGAGTTAAAGTCAAAAAATGAATAGGAATTGCACGCGAAACGTACTTCATCCCACAATATTACCCTGTTGTCCCTACTTAACTTCACTTGACTGCAATCAATTTAATGGAATGGCAACCCCGACAAATTACACAATTTATGGGGAAATCCCTTGCCAAATGTTCACAATAACACACAAAAAAATGTCCTTCCGTTTTATTACTCGATACTTGTATAATTTAACTGTCCTGACTTAATACAAGTAAGTGACTACATACAAAATATACAAAATGATAGACTCAGGATTTATTTGTGGGGGTAAATAATACTTAATCACTAAATTGTTGGGGTCAGTACTTTGTTATCTGGGCTATCGTTTCTCAAATGTAATTTTTATCGTATGGGTACAAAATGACTGTAAGAACGGAAGAACCGAATTAACCAGTCGTCGACCGACTCTTTTAATCCCCGTCGTTGACTAAGACTGACTGACTCCGTTAAATTTCTAAAGTTGTGAAGGAGTCTCGTCTTTTTCATCTTCCTCATTGAAGAATATCTAAATTTAGCGGTTTAGGGGAGAGGGCGAATGTTCATGGGCTATTCATGTAATGCATATATATCTTCAGACTCAAAGACAGCTCTAGACGTGTTAATAAGTCCAGAATCGTTAAGATAAGGATGGTAACTTAGTCTGCCTGCAAGTTACGGTTACGGAACGGAAAGTCAGTCCAACCAAGTCAAATCGTCAGAGGGAAAAACTTTTTGAAGAAATCAACAGTGTCTCTTTGGGCAGACAAAGTCGTCAATGATCAGATTAAGAATATTGGCTCCTATCCCATCCATAGAATAGAATGAAGAGAAGAGTTTCGAACCATTCAAAACTCACACACACACACGACATAGCACTTGGCCGACCGACCGAACCGAATTTCCTAGCCGCGGAAGCCAGTGCCACCAAGTCTTTGGATTCGGATTCTACAAAACCGGGTATAAAATGCATCTGGCCACACTCCATGCAAATGACAATTTCGATGACATTTGGAGTGGAACAAAGTCATTTCGGAGAACCAGTGACGGCGGCAGAGAACAACGTGTGAGTCTCATGGATTTTCTTATGAGATGACTGTATTTGTAGACTAACAATAGGAGCAGATCAGAACGTCTAGAATTTAGAACAGAATAATACCCAAGGTCCGTCATGCTATGTTTCAGAATATAAATCTCTGTAGTTTGTCGTTGCACTGCTTCCAAAAAAAAGGTTACCCAATTATACGAAACCTTCGTGAATAATTTAAGTGACATGCTTTTGGTACGAGAGCCATAAAAATTCCCGTTTCCTGTAGATAATTGTGGCCTGAAGTGCTGTACTTTAATATGGGAGAACCACATAAACTGTACCCGAATTTTGATAGTTTTGTAATTATGTGTGGTCGGCACCTTTTCAAAAAATTTCGAATTTGCCTGTAGCATATGATTGCACTAAATATTTTCCGATGCACAAACCAAACTATCATGACAGGTTTGATCCAATAATGTCCGGAGGTCAAGTTTAGTACGTCAGCGGCAAGGTTGAAGTGCGGACAGACATATGGTGAAACAAATTCATAAAACTTTATCCAAAGTATGGTCTGGTTTCCCTTTTCAGCAATGGCAAGGAATCTGAAGCATTTTGCCCAAGAAAAAAAAAACGAAGAATGAATTTGAGCCACATCTGCCACATCATCAACTTACAACCCTCCAGGCTGTAAGTTATTGAAGAAAGTAAATATTAGAGAGAATGCATACATATGCACACATATGCATATGGTTAGGATAACACACGCCACTAAAGTAAAGCTAAAGTTAAACTTGCAAAAAAAAAATCTCCAGAGGCTAAAAAGCAAAATGAAAGGATTAAAGTAAAGAGCGTGCCAGTGCCAGGCCATAAGCCTTTCATAGTTCGCAAGTCGTCGTACATGCACATACTGACAAAGTCCTACAACGTACAAAATACCGTCGTCTGTCTGAAATGGAAATACAAGAAAATGTGCTGAAATATGTCGGTCCCTCCTCAAAGAAACTTGAGTCTTCGTAATGAAGAAAGAAGTGAATTATACTAAACATACGGGGAGGACGATCTATCCATACATTAAACTTTTGCTTACGTTAAAGTTAACGTCTTTACAAAACTTGACTACTACTACAGGGAATTTGAATACATTTTTATCACCATGTTAAAAACTGAGATGAAAGACGGAAGACGGAGAGGTAAAGAGTTAACGTTCAGTTCCCATGCAGTGCATGGGGGAAAAATCTCTTAGCAAAATGTTTGACAATTTCTTCTTCGTAAAGTCCGTCGTCTTAAGTATTGTAGTGAGTAAGCCCAAGCCCTAACCCTTTCCCATACCTTGAGAATGCATCTCCCGAGGGAGAATAAAAAATTGATAAGCCCTATCATCTGTGCGGTGTATGGGAACAGACAGAGCAAAATGCCAGTGCCGGTGTTGGTGCTATTGCTTGTTGTAGCCTCTGGCTTTAAAAAAATGAATAGAATAAAATTGACAGACCTATTCTATTCTCCAGCCCATTTTCATCCCCTATGCCCTGTGACTGTCCTTATCTTCAGAATTTTTTATCCAAAAGGTAAATAATATTACACATAAAGTCCACACAACATGTACATAGTAATATTGGATGTAACGAAATGATGGAATTTCCAATAATAACGTATCTTCATAAAATTTATTTATGAGCATATGTTTTCCTCGTTCAATTTGTGTACAGTGTGAGCAACGTCCGTCGTCGCGTCGCACAACCAAATATTTGGCAATATGTTCTCTCAAAAACCTCTTTTATTAACTGAGTGAGGATAAAATAGGCTACTGGGTAGCTTGAGGCGGACTCTTTATATTTACAAAGCTGCTATGTATGGCGATGGCGTGTGTGTGGTTGTACACAACATGTGTTGACAAGCCTTTGAAGTCAAAGATCAGAGTAATTGTTTTATTCTATTTCCTACGCGTCTACGATGTGCACGCGACACATGTGCAAAATTTTTATACAAGGAACCCGAAAGGGGCAGCAAAATCACAAAATTATTGTCTCATCACATGTTGAGATTATTTGAAATAGCATCGCAATTGAAACAGCATGCTTTGAGTAACAGGGTGACCGCACCTGACGCTGGTTCTTTCTGACCTAAGCTATAAAAAGAAAATTCGAAATGTCGAAAGCCACGAAGAAGCTCTGGGTTCTGGCGCACAGATCTAAATTTCACATCTACAAAATAATTTAAACATGAAATGCCAATGCCAGGTGAATTTGGTCGCCAATTAGATACGTTAGAACTGAAGCTATAAATTGGAAAATCCATTAATCATTCGAAATTTAATTTTCTAAGACACGCTCACTGATTTGATTTTCACAGTAATCATTAAATTGTAATAAGAGTTTGTAATCAAAGTCTCAATTTTAATTTAAATTATATTATCCCAGGCATTTCCATTTAAGTTTGTACTGTAAGTCTTGTGAATCTAACATCTAACTCCTAAATCTCATCACCGTGAAACAGCTCAAACAATAAGTAAGGTTCATTAGTAAACTAATTTTGTAAATCCCAGCCATGACACTGACACCCTATCCTTATCTCGTAATTCTCTCCTCCTTCCAAGTTAAGTATTAGAACTTCTCCTGTTCAATTAAGGAGTTCTCAGACTCTCTCTGCCCTGACAGACTTTTGTACAAAGACAAATGAATCAAACTTGGTTTATTCCATTCCAAGTCTTTGCCCGGACTTTAGGGATTAATGATACGAAAAGATAGAAGTAGACACATTGTAGAGCCTAGCCTGCCTACCCGGTGAGAATTAAGAAATACTGGAAGAGCCAAATCAAAATAAATGAAGGCACCCGTAAAACTTTAGCGAAACAAAGACATATCGCACGTCGTTAAAAAATTTTACGATTGAATCTAAGCCGTACCACTCACTGGTACGTGAAAATGAAAAAGACAGACGACAGACAAGGGATTCCCCTTGAGTGTGAAAAATGATTATGGTCGGGTCCAGTAGTGTCCCAGTCTTTAAGGGTCTGACAAGTGGTGAAAGATAAGTTTTATTTTTAGCAGAATGCTTTCGCTAAGGGTGGCAGCGTACTTTCTTGTTCCGAGTCCGAAATTGTGAGAACATGTATAGTAAAAAGTAGTATAGTGGCAGTCTGGCTTGAGTCTGTAAGTCTAGTCTCTCCAAATTCTTTACTTCATTCTTCATTCCTTCAAGGAAGTAATTATCTCAAGTTCAACTCAACTCCGTCTTTGTAGCTCTTGTCTTAACCCGTTCTCTCTTAGCCACGATTTTTTCTTACTCATCTACTCTTCGTTCAACAGCGCGTAATTAGGTGATCAATTTGAGGAGGGTGTTTCAGAACGACACCGTTATGTAAAGTATGCCAGAAATCATGGATTTCAGCTAAAACCTTCTAAAAATACGTCAAGCGTGTTCTCCAAAAAAACCGACCCCCCCAAAAATCTCTAGCATTCAGACTTCTTTCTATTGGGTAAGGGAAAGCAATACTTGACTACTAAGGTAAAATACCCAAGCCATTTATCGCGATCGTTCGGAGGGCTTTTGAGTAGAAACTCTAAATTCTTATCTTAATAGTAACCGTCTGTCTCTTCCTTGCTAATCTGAACATAGCTCTCTGGTATTTTTTTTTATCTCAAACCTAAAAAGAGTCACAATTGTTTCAGCAAAGGCTTTTGTCTTTATCTCCCTCTCCGTTCAGTAAAGTCATTAGCGCCTCCACGACGGGCTTCATGTTTTGCCTGCGTCTGTACAGTGCAGTATAAACATACCATACATACGCAAATGTCCTTCAATCCCTTATTCAAGAACTTTTTTATCTACTAATTACATTTTGATTCAAAACTCAATGGTGGAACTGGTAGTCGCTGACAATATTCTATCCTGTTTGCTTTATACGGGCATTTTCATTCTATTTTCTGTCCATTCATTGGATAACAATGACTCACATGAGTGCATGTGGAATAATTGAGTTGAACTTCCTGAAAATTCTATACATGTGTGTATGAATTTACAAATGTTAAAAAAATTCATTGAGGGAGGAGACAGTGACAACTACAAGTACAGCACAGGCATATATGCACTATGGCACGTATGGAGGCATGCATGCATATACGATGCATTTTGAATGAGAATGACAATTGGCAAGGGTATTTATTACTCAATACTCACTCATTGTCAAAACCGTCCAAATCCTAGGACTTTAACAGTGGAATAGTTGTACGTTAGTGGAAGTAAAAATTACTTCACTGTGAATGTAATATGAATGAGTTAACTCATTTTTATCGTGAGTGCGTGCAATGCATCCTTCCATCCTCATCTCCGCATTTTTTTACTTTTAACAATACTACTGCAGTTTCCATTGTTCACAGTGGTATATATGGCACAGTTAGCAGGTCAAATCTGTTTACACAACGAGCAAGGGTATTTTGTTCAAACCTTAAAGATCACGTCCAAAAAAGTTATAACATGATGTCCCGAGTCTCCAGTTGTAGTTGTACGTATGTGTAGTGTTGAACTGCAGACAAGCTAAAATGTTCCTTAATTTTAGGACTGGAGAGTACAAATGTATCCATTTCCCATCATTCCTGTGACATATACAGCGGGAGCCACACACAATGTAAAAAGCAATACAGAAGTACTTCTTGAATTTTCTCGTTTTAACTCATTTATTATCTTTCCGCCGTCGCTGCATTGCATTGCACTAATAGACAGACAGAGACAACAGGTCATTCATTCGTTCTTGTTGTGAATGGTGAATGTCTCCCAAAATGTATTTTTTTAAAGAGGATTCCATGGCTTTTCCACTTAGCAGTGAAGAGCTAAAATGGAAAACCGAAACTTCAACAGAAGGAAGTAATAATGTCAAATTTTGTGTGTTATGCTTTTCGGAGTTTCCAGAATATCAAGAATTTTATGTAGATTTTCCCGAGAACTTATGTAGAGTTTTATAAACTCGACGCTAACACACTCTAGTTAAATCTACTTAGGTCTGCATTCCTTTATTCCAAAAGAATGATGAACCAAGTCAAGTTATAATGATGTGCAATGCAATTTAACTGTCTTCTCTACATTGACAGATTCAAAGATGAAGAAATTCTGGTCGCTCAGCACAGCAGTGCAGCGCAGTGCCTTTTGGAACCCATTAGCCTTTTGCGTCAAAAATTTGAACACAAATTGAGCACCACGACCCAGCATGTAGCACCTATTCTCCAAAACTCAAACTTCATTGCCTCAATTAATTCTCATATTCTCCATATATAAACATTCACTCATGGTCCATTACAAAAAAATGTTAATTCAAAAGATGTGTCCTTTTCAAAATGTACAGTATGGACAGGACAGGACAACATAACATCATGGGACGCAAAATGTATTCAAATCCAAAGTACATTGTAATTGTAATTTATTCGCACATGAAAATTGCATGCCAAGAAAGAACGCAGCACAGCTTCGTATAAGAAATTCGCTTGTGTTGGCTTATTGTAAGATTGCTGATGCTGATGCCAATGCTGGGGCTGGCACTGCCAATGCCAGTACAACAATTGCCAAGGAGTTCGCTGAACTTTGTTTTGAGCACTGATTTTTTCCATTCCCATTTGTCTGAGCAGCCAACACCATGGAAAAGGATTTTTGCACCATCACCATTATTATTTCATGTCTTAGGACCATTCTAACTATGTGTCAACTAACCCACCCCCACGCTATTCCCTAACAATACAAAATACAACAATACTGTGTTGACTCAATAGAAGCAGGGAAAAGGAAAACAACGAGGGACGAAAGGACTACTAATTGTTTGTCACTTCAGCAGGGACTTCTATCCATGCACGCAGTTTAACAGTTTCCTTGATCTTGACAAGAAAAATGCAACGTTAACGTTACTTACGGCTTTTCGTGACAATTACAGACACGACATGACACAGGGCGGCCGCCATTTTAACACTGACAGCAGCAGACAACAATTAAATTTTACAACAGGACGCAATGTACTCCGTTTCCCTTTTATTTCTCGATTATTACGCTTCCTTTCCTAGATTCGAATTGAAGCACACAGACATGGATGTTTACAACCGATTAAGTGACAAAAATGGAAGCGAAACCGAATTCCGAACCTTATCTTGCAGTTACAGCTTCTGGATTGGATATCCATCTACGGTAGTCTGGTTTTGTGTTGGCGGTGGAGTGAACAATAGTGTTTACGAGAAATCGTATAATATCCTAATCGAATCTACAAGTTGCCAAAATTATGCAAAACTTTTGCAAGTTTCTTTTGTCGAAACTTGTTTAGATTAGTTATGCTTGGTTGTACAGCCCTCGATTTGGCAGGTGAAAAATATATGAAAATGGCATTTGACAAGGCATGGCTGTACCCAACAATTTTATTTTATTTTATGGAAGTAAAGCAGGGCTTCAAAAATCACAGTCGATGGTTTCGGACAGAGGCCCAAACGAAATGGTATAAAATATGGGAATAACACTTCCAGCGTTAGCGAACATAAAACAGGCAAAATGGCCGCCATAAATTCGTAATGCATTTGATAAGATGAAACAGGCGAAGTCGCAAAATGAAAGCGTACCTCAAGCCTTTATTGACGAATTATTGGAAATATTTGACAGGAAATTCCAACCAAACTAACAGCACAGGAAAATCCATGCTTTCAAAATGAATTCTACGCTATTTATGGGTAAAAATAGAACTAATCCATTTTCAATTTTCGAAAATGTAATCCAGTCTCTGTCAAAGTAAATTCCAGAGTAGTACCTTTCCAAATTTTATTGAATACCTGACTATGACTGTGACTGCTCTTAGGAAGGATTGGATTGAAGTCCTCAGTGTAATCCGTTGGAGTTGTCTTTTCTTTTCTATGCGTATTTTCTCTTACAATTCATGTACTCAACTGTACATATTGGACTATGTTGAATTAGAATTGGAAAAATATGTCCGTCATGTCAAAACTACTTATGGTAGTAGTGCCATTATGTACGTAACAGTATGTTGAATTCTAAGGACTGTCAAGACAAGACGAGCTGAGCAATGGAATGGGATGGGATGGGATGGGATGAAAGAATAGTACTGGAGAAAGTACGTGGAGAAAGCCCGGGAAAATCGTTTATGGTAATAGAAAAGGAAGAGTTTTTTCTTTCCTCTTTTTTCTTTGGCCCATGGGAATTTTCTAAGGGAAATAAAAGAAAATCAAATCTTCTTGAAATAGGGACTAGAGCTGGCTTTTTATTTCAACAGACTCAACCAATCTCATTCACTCAATGCTCTGTCACTCACTCATCATCTTTATTACTCTCACTACCATACACTACACTCTATGTGATCTGGATTGGAGAAAAATTGAAGTCGTAAATTGAACGGGGTCAATTTTTATATCTACTATATTCCTCATCTTCTCGGAATTCAACTATATTTCGCCTTAAATTAATTATATTGGTACTAGTCGAGGCTGTTAAATGGAAAATTTAGCTCTACGAGCTATGAGTGAGAATTTTTACTTTCAGATAATCCACATTATGCTGCTGCACTTTACTTTCTCGAGGAAGATAAAAGAAGGTTGGAAATAAGATTACAAAACCTTTAAAAGTTTTCATTTTGTCAACAATATTTTTAAGTGGGCGAAATATTGTATGTATGCATTATTTTTTGCCTGGTAGGATTGGAGACTTTACTAATGCGTCGATACATTACTAGACTGATTTTGCTTATCGCTCTGCGTTCTTCGGTGAAAGGATTTGGAATACCTGGCCCTGATTTCTAACAAAACGATCACCACTTTTTTGGAAAACGAGAATTGAACACATCAAAATATTTTCGCAATACAATGTTTTTGGGAATTCCACTGTTTTAAATTTTGATTCGCAAGAAATGTCTAGCCTGAAGTGTTGACAGGTTATTAATACACCTCTTGTCCTGATTGAATTTACCAACTGTGCTGTCAACCATGTACGAAAACCATATTGAAATTCACTCAACTTTTCAATTTTCCTAGTAGATTCTAAAAAAAGAGCTGTTTGACAGAAAAATCTTAGAAAAGCTCGTCAAATTACAGTCCCAACAGAAAATACAATCTTCCGCACGTACTACCTCATAAAAATCTTCCAAATTGAAATACTACGTAAAGTAGAATGAATGAAGCCAGCTGTCATAAAGATGACTCTGTCTGAGGTTTATATTATCATATTCCCACAAAAGGAACTTAAAGATAATGAAAGTGACAGTGACAAAAAGATGGAGTTGTGTAAACAAATCCCTCGTACTGCACACACGTGTCAGTCCAAAACATTAACATTTATAAATATTGCAAACGTGATTCATATCGCTCAAAATTGAAAACAGTCGAGAAATTCACTTCTTCAAGCGACGATCACCCTAGAAAATTTAATTTCATGTCTCCTATCTCCTTATCTCTAAAATAAATAGTTGTCTGTCTCTATACTCCGCGATATCTTTTCCATCGTCATCACTTTTCCACTGCCGAGCTAAAAACTGCAAAAATCCAAAGGACATTAAAACAAAAATCTGCAGTCGTGTTGTGTTTTCTAATGTCCTTTCAGACAATAAATTAGAGATGTTAACCGATCAGGCGTCGTGTCTGTCTGCGGTCTGGACCTGTTTGGCCTGTCCTGGCCCTTAAGATTTTTCTTACGAGGTTAAAGTTGTAAACACTTAACTTGTCATTCACACTTCCCATGTACACCCTTGGCATTGCACTCTATCCATCCATTAATTCACGTAACATGCCATAACATAACAAAACAACATAGTGGATTCAATTATAAAAATATTCTAATCAGTCATTTCTATTGACACTCACGTTTTTTAATTGCATCTTATGAAATCCCCAAGTCATTCACAATAGAACCAAAAACATAACAAAGCATTTGTATGGCACGACAGAACAGAGCAGAAGAGAGCGTGAAGTCTTCAAGTGGATGGGAGTGTCAAGTTTCTGTCCAAAAAAGCCTCAAAAGATAAAAAGAGGAAGGGCTGCTCGAGAGATCAACAGTCTAAAGACTTTGCTTGATGCCCTACCCTGTTCAAGATCTTCTTCCTTAACATTTTGCATTGAACATTCTATTCTATCATCATGGAATGTCGAGGGTGCTGTATTATTATCATTATTATCCATCCATTGCATCAACCATCTTCAAATGGGACTATCACGGAGAAAAATATTTTTTGACACTTCTCTGCTCTCGTCAAAAAAATGTCTTATCTTCGTGTTCACGTGTTAAAGTCAGAGAGCAAAAACTGTAGATGGTTTAACTATTCTTATTTAGATTGGGTTGCAGGATGAGAAATATACGTGAAACTAATTAAAATCGTACAGAAAGTTAATTACATACATTACAACTGCGAAGAAAATTAATTAGACAGCCTGGGAATTAATTTTTTTTGGAACCCAGTGCGGGCGCGGGCTGAGGCCACACTAATATAGATAAAGAGATGATTGGCATGAAATGACGGCAAAATTAAATTGCACCATTAAAATTTCCCAGGAGCTCATAATGTTCATTTTAATTTTACTCGCATTTAAAAAATAGATAGTCAATGACATTGCTCGCTTAATCACTTCCGGTCAATATTTTCATCTGTTATAATTTGTCGGGTAATGAGTGTGCTTAACAAAAATAATTTTTTTATTAAGTAGAACAGCGATGTTATCCTCGCTTCATTTGCAAATTCTTGAGAATGTCTTAATAAGTTGAGGTCGCGGTATTTGTATCTACACCCGTATCTGTACCTGACATCCATGCAGTTAATCATTTTTGTTTTGAACATATCTGAAACACCTGGACTCACGACCACGATTATGTTTTACAACTTCATAAATTAAAAAGAATTCATGGGACTGATGCCATTGCCATACATGGAGGTAAATGAATTTCTCTCAATTCCTTTTTTCGCGAAATGACATACTATATTCATTTTAAGTATGAAACAAATGCCAAAATGACTACATTTACTCACCTGCGTCAACTCACTATTAAATTTATGCTTATTGCATAGGCCGGCCGTGGCCTAAGCCTAATAGACCGGCACAAAGTATTTTATTATGCAGATTATATAAAGAGAGAGAGAAGAAGACAAACGCGCAGTTTAAGATTTTTAAGAGGTGTTCGAACGGAGAAAAAGTGAAGGTTAAACTTTGACTTTAGTAGTTTTTAACACTCGACTAGTCCATTTGGTCCAACTATCTGTACAATGTACTCGTCTCATCAGGTATTATGAGAAAAAAAAACTTGTCCATTGAATTTTTGCAATGAATGATTATCATACCTGAAGTTGTAGTTATACTCAAATACCTGTATACACAGGTATTCGTATACATGCATACTTTCACACATTATATATTACGTGCTAGTGCTACCCGTCCGTACCTCACATGCATGTTGTGAATAAGTCGCACACACCAATTTGGTATGCGCCTATTATTCGCAATTCGCATACCAAAACCTTACCCACTTTATTTTGCAAGTACGTACAAACTTACAAACTTTGCAGGCAGAAGGCAAATGTACATAGACAGGTAAGATATTCAGAATTCCTGGCTCACGACGAACAACATGAGAGACTTAAGACTACGATTGGAATGCAGAGCGTGTAATACAATTATGTTCCTTATATTGAAGTCAGGATTAAGTTGGGAGAAGGATTCGTGATTATTTGAAACAAAATCAAGGTTATTTATTACTATTCCACTCCAGAAGGAGTCAAATCACGCACGGCAAATTCAAGAGCAATTCAATCATTTCCTATTAAAATTTTCCTTTACGAAATATGGACAGATTTTGAGGGAAATCGAGGTTTTACTCAATTCGTAACATTGAATCTAGTGACTCGTCGGTACTCGAAATGCACTGTGAATTGTTCTCAGGATTCCAATATGGAATAAAATATGAGTGCAAGTGCATGCCAGCTTCTTAAACCCAAATAAATCAAAAACAAAACTGAACTGTGTCCTTGAGCTTGACATGCTCACGACATGAGAAAACAATTTTTGTTGGACTACAATAAACATTACTCGGAAGAATGAGTTTGCAAAAGTTCTCACAAATAAATAATGAGAATTTTTGCAAGAGTAGTAAAAAAAATGACCATTGCTGCTAAGCCTCATACAAGCAGGTAGACACGGAGTGGATTATTAGAAATTCTGTACACAAGTCATGTGTGTGTACGAATGCAAAGTCAATTGTTTGTATTGTTATTGTTATTTGTAACTTTACACTCCTGTGCACAATTGTTGTGTATATGGTATCAGTACTGTACATAATATGTTTTGGAGTCATAAGGAATGCTGTTCGAAGGTATGAATCGGATAAAGTCCTAATACACTTAAAATGTAGGTCCGCTTAAGATTCATCGGAGCAAAATTCAGACTAATCGGCACACAGGGCTAATTTTTATGACAGTGACGAAGTGACGATTCCTAGAATTGACTTACTTTGGATGTTTCAAGCAAACATGGCCTTTACATTGGAAAAGTGTCCCTTGTAAATCAGAACCTTGCAATTTTGTAATGTGAGCACTGCTGTTCTGTTAGCCATTATTGGTCGCCTGGATGCTTGCCTGCTCATTAGTGAAAGCTTTTGCAGTAGTATTGTTCTGACATTCATACGCTCTTTTTTCTCTTGAGGAGTGGAGTGAGTACGAAGATTCTTATCTGGCTCACTATTGTTGCATTACTGAAAACATGGATTCATATTTGTACCTCCTACATGGACATTTACAATCAACAATCTTTCGTTTGGAGTACTGGGTACAATTTTTTTTACCCTTAGGGGTAAACGTCTTAGAAGAAAATGTCATTGCTTGACATCATTCCGTCCATCCCTCAACATAACACACAACTACACATAAATAAGTCTCGAACTATTTTTGGAATCACAGATCTTCCAAGTCATTTCGAACCGACCGCAGTCTACTTTCAAATGTAATGTATGAAACGAAACAAATTTCCGCAGGGCATTCAGGTTTCATAGGAGTGTCCGGCATGTAAGGACTTTATCTTATTACAACTTACTTAGAGTTTGGAAAATCCAAGTTCTTCCTAAACAAGCATACAAAATGTAGCCGTCAAAAATATTTTTGAAGTCCATTGAATTTGAACCATTTCGAAAAAGCCAAAACTTGTTGTATAGAAACTTTCTGCAGTTTTCATCATTAAAATATCCGTGGGTTGTTTCACTAGAACTTCGGCCTCGACACATCAATTCAAGAAAAAAGAAGATCATCACAGGTGCCGTCGCGTTTCTTTTATTTTCGAACAATTGTATCTCATCTCTCTACATAGTTAAAGGAGAACAGAACACTCTGAAAATACGAAACAATATTTTCTCTTTCTGATCAAAGACAAACACTTCCAAGAATCATCAAGAGACTGAGTTTGGTAATTTGAACCCAGTGATCTGGATCACTAGCAAGAGTTGCCATAAAGAATTGGAATGATCAAGACCGTTCGAAATTCTAGATCTGAAATTGTCGGAAGTAGTCTGTGTATTTAAGACCGAATTTCTCTTCGGCGATGGGACGGTTAAAATGAATTTGGCTAAGGGTTTCTTTTTGCATGTATAGTGAAACGTTCTCTGATCCATCCATGTTTCTTGGACGTATTGTTCCTACAACTGCAACTGACGTGGAATACTACTCTTCAATATAATGCATTATTCATAGCCACACTACATTAGATT
Organism: Protaphorura armata; assembly: GCA_034700305.1. Lineage (NCBI taxonomy): Eukaryota > Metazoa > Arthropoda > Collembola > Poduromorpha > Onychiuridae > Protaphorura > Protaphorura armata. The sequence continues at coordinate 36,722 of JAQIXO010000067.1, forward strand.
CGATTCAAGTTTTGAGTCAACCCGCCCGCCCGCCTCTACACGCCCGATAGTTCGGGAATATTTGGGTCTAGTCCTAGATCCTAGATTCTAGAATATTGAACCCATTGGCTCAGTAAGAGAAATAGCATCAGAATTGTATTCCAGAGTACGAATTTTCTCCATTTCTAGTGTTGAGAGAGGATTTGCACTTGCACAACTCTTTGTTTTCCATTCTCCTCTACATTGTCCGTTCATTCACCCTAAATTCCAGGAACTAAAATAAAAATCCCCACTTTTTGCTCATTGCCATTGCGATTCCTGGAGGAAAATTTCAATAATCCTGATAAGACATTCAGAATCAGTTAGCCAATTTGCGCCATAATGGAGATGGAATATGTATGTTTCCCACCCCCTATAGTTTTTTTAACTGTTATTTATTTCAGTCTTCGCCCAAAAATTTTCTACAACTGCAACTGTGTGGTTTCTTTGATTAAGGATCTGGTAGTGAAACCACGATACCGTTTAATTTCCATACATAATAGAATTGAATTACACCAGATATAATACTTTACATAAATAGTAGCAGTACAAGTCGTTCATGTGAATGAGCGTTCCCAATATCATAACATAACATGAGATTATTTATGATTCTAAATAACTGCAAGATGATTTTCTTCCCGTTATATTCCCTTTACAATACAAAACATTTGTGAGTATTATATATTATGAAAAATGAACACCTACTGTGTTTGCAATTGGAATGCAATCCTTATGAGAACATTGCGTGTGTGTGTCTGTGTGTGTACTAGAGCTGAATAGCAAAAGAAAAAAGAATCTCACCCCGAGGAACCATTAAATTTTGTTATCAATTGTGTGCACTACCATTACCATTCAAAAGTAATGGTATTGTACACAATCCACTATGCTCGTCAGTGTATCATCAATTTAAAAAAGTAGTAAATCCTTGGTTTTCCTAACCCCAGCCGAGCCTAAGTTGTGCTGCTGCAATTCCAATGCAATAATCAAATACCTCTGATTACCGGACTCTCAGTCAGTCAGTATTTTTTTTACAGTTGACAGAGTACTACGCTAGTACATTCGAAGAATGTTTAAGCTTAAGCCAAAAATCATGCATGCTTGCATGAATTCATAACCCGTCTTCTCCGTTACTTTGTATTCCTAACCCTAATACTCACTAAACCTTGCAAAAACACAACATTCAAATATCTTGCAATATCAGCAGCGGTAGCAATAAACTACTGACGAACCGCGACGATGACGACGAGGCGAGGAGTAACCATTACAATATATGTGCATTACATCAATTCATAAGCCTTGCAATTGCGCTACCAATTAATACACAAAATAAATTGCCATTCATCACAGAACTGTCTACGCTAAAACACTTCATAGTATGAATCGTGCAACTTGAACCTTGAAATATGCCTCGTAAGAGCTAAACGATTACCATTTCATAAGATCTCTTGCAGCAACTTTAATTTTATTGGTTAAGTTAATAGATTTAAAAAACTGTAAAAAGAGGTACACGTTCCGAAAATTTGTCCAGCAGGTTTAGAAATATCTCAATCTAGGTCGTGGACCCCAACTCCAACTATTTTTTCCCAGTAGAGCCAATAACATAAAGACAACCCATTGCAGAAGTTCATGGTTGTTTTTTGCTCTTTCCTATCGTAATTCTATTGTTGTCATTGTTGTTGTGTGTTGTTTCATAGTCCAATACTATCCCATTTAATAATTATGATGACCATTTAGCTACCAAATAGGCATGTAAAGGGAAGTTATTATTATTACTTTTACTTTGGTCATAGTCTGGCCTGATTCGCCATTTGTGGGGAATCACGAAGTAATCAGTGAAGTCAACCACTCATCATTATCATTGTCAATAATATGTATATGGAGTCAAGGGAGGGAAAATAATGTCACGTTTAACTCTTACTACAACTAAACACTACAAAAGTCATGGTGGTTCAGCTTGAGCTGCCCAAGTGAGATTCATTATTTAGTTTCCAGCCGGCATCACAAATACCTACGAAGATAAACTTTACAAGTTTAAGCTGAAGGATTTAAAGTGTACTCGTATGTCCAAGTCCAAGGAATAATGAACTTGGCCCCGAAACCTGGCTGACAGAACAGAACAGAACGCGTGCAATTTTCCTTCACTGAATTTAGGCATAAACTATTATTAAATTGAATATTCGTGTTTCGAGTCAGTTAACGAAGAGCAAGTAGGGCAGAGTGCTCATTTGTAATAGTTCAGTTTAGGCAGATATGCTAGAAGGGGGTTTATTTTCTCATACATTCACATGGCATTGCATGCTTAATTGTAGAGTGCACGATTCATGCTTTAAAATGAATTTAGAGCATACAAAGTCCATAACTGTTGTGCGAGTGAGTATATACACAAAATGTGGGACCCCATAAAAGCAAGACAGCAGTCAGGAGAAAAATATAACATATTTCCACCCTAATTTACCTCAACCCTTTACGAGATGATGATTGATCATCCTCATTTATTATTTCTTCAAAAAAAATAGAGAGAGAGACGACTCAAGTGGGAGAGAGATGAGCCGAGCCGAAAAAATGACGGTGACGGATCCGGCACGCTGAATCGAAACTTGGAAATGAAATGAAAGCCGATGCCGCACAGAAATTTAGTTGTAATGTTTAAGATAGGTGTGGCGGCATTGCCTCAAAAAAAATGGGTGTGCCCATATAATGTTATTCAAAAGCCAACGCCCCATCATCTCCACCGGAACTAAAGTAAATAATCAGCATGCAATAAGGATCCAGTGCATTTTCAATAGTGTTCCAGGTTTTTCAAACATTTTGTTTCAAAAGTATGGATAGCATCCATCCAAAAAATTGGACATGATGAACTGTGCCTTATGTTAACATAAACCAGGGGAAAGCTGGGCAAGTGAAAGTATCGCGTATCGTGCCGAAATTGGACCGCGGAATTCCTTGAGTAAATTGAACTTTAGGTGCGATGCGTTGAAATGATGATGGAAAGCGAAACGGGAAACCGAAATCGAAAGAAAATAGGGTATCAAAGCAGGGCGAAAAAAAATCGTGTTGGATTTTTTTCTTGTAGTACTGGGATTTAACTGAGGAAAGGACGACAAACGAGACAGATGTTTATACAGGTATTCTTAGATTGAATTGAGGACACAAAACACAGAGGATACGTTGAAAGAAAGATCTTACTTGTTCGTAAACAGAGTAAATATTGAACAAATCCTATGCCATGCTCCATGCTCGCCCTGTACTTTGTGGTGGTGGTGAAATTCCAATCCAACCACACAAATCGCACTCACACGCTACATATGTAAAGAAATCACCGAATTTAGAAATAGACGGGACCTGAGGGAGAGAAAAAGAAAGAAAACCCGTTCTTTTTGGTATTTTTTTTCTTCTTGCTCATTTCAAAGGACTCTGCCTGCACGCTGTACAATTCCCAAGTCCTTTTCGCATACCACACATAAATTGCACTACAAAATATAGTAGAGCACTCCAAAACCTTACTTGTAGAAAAACTGAAAAAATCTCAAATCTATACTCATACATGGCTTAACTTTAGTTCAGCTAGGTAATAAGACTGGTGACTGGGACGTTCAGTTTTTTCTCTACTTACTACCCAGTTCAACCGGCAGGCAAGTAGTCTAGCTACTTCTACTTATCTTTGAGAATGAATAAGCTTGAAAGTTTTTTTTTCCGGAAGATGAGATGAGGAAGGAAAAGGGTTAAGAGAGAAAAAATTCCAAGTCTTTTTTTTACCTTTTGCCAAACAGCCAAGATGAGCAAATCGCGTTTTCAAGCCTGTCACCTTTACTCTATACATTTTTTTTCTCTGACTTAGGACTAGGACTAGGACTTACGAACGACGAAAGAAAAAATAAACCACGAACGAATGGGTTTTCCACGCCCGCCATGGCCAAAAACTCTTGGTGCCAATCAAAAGTTGTTCCCACACTTGCATTTCACATTTAAGCCAAAACTAAGGCTAACTTTCTCTGCCCTGTACTTTTTTTAAAAAGATCATTTGGTTTTTCTTCGTCGTGCTCCACTTTCAAACGTTTGAACATCCTCCCACATACTCCGACTTATCTTTTTCTCAGATACTGATGATACTAATACAAAGTTCTTTCCCAATTTCCATGAAAAATAGTGACTTCAAATGTCTATGTAAAAAGTTTTAAATCGTTGCTTCAAGTCAAAAAGTTTAACATTTGAAATGTTTCGTAATGATCATGTTCAGACAATTTTGAGCACACTCAAGAAACCACAAAGAAGAAACAGGGGTTTCTTAGACATAGACCACCGTCGTCGCTGTAACATGAATCCAAATATACAACTACAAATTTTAAATTGGAGACAATTTAGGTCCTCATTTGGCACTCATTATGAGCTTGACTGTGACACGCCATTTACACTCAATTCCTAGGACGGTGTCGTACACGGAGAAACGAAGAGAAAATAGAGAATTCGGAACTTACCAATTCGTTGCTGAAATAACTTGGCTCCTTCATACCATCCTTTGGTATGGGCACCACTTTAACCTAAAAAAAGAACAACAATTATTCAAGCTGGCGAATACTACAGAAGTTGACAAGAAATGTGCATATGATTGAAGATACGGAATTGATGTAATGCGAAAAGTGTGGCTAAGTAATACATATATAGTAACAGGTAGCTTTCAAATAAATGAATTAATGTGCACGCACTACACCCTATAAACAAACAGAAAAAAAGTCAATATAAAATATGGAGTAAGGTCAAATAGAAAGACACTTCTTCCATCAAGTCTAGCTGGCAATGATGCGACACTAAAGTCATAAAAATTAAATATTAAGTGGACGCCTTAGTATGAAAACAACACAATGCACTTCATTTTATCATACCAGGTACATTTCATAGCAAAAAATTTCTTGTTTCTTCATATCAAGATGACATACGTTCGAATAACTGAAATTCGACGACATTACCCCTCAAAGTTTTTGCAACGTAACGTTCAGTATGGAGTAGGAGTAAGCTAGTATAAACCGTAAAACCTTAATAAGGTAAAATTTCCAATTTCACTCTGAGCTTTAGGTCTAAACACATGTCGCTAGACTAGACTTGAAGTGAACCCCTAAGTTTTTCTCATTTTGGAAAACTTTTTGAGCATTCACATTCGGTGACATGACATGTATTCGCATCACATTACACCTCCCAGTACACACTAGCTGGTTGAATTTCAGCAAGGCTCCCTGAATTTCTTGAATGAACCTGATACAGTACATACAGTGGCAGTAACAGAAGTTGTTATTATTGTTCTGCCTCAAACAGATGTACTTGTATCTTGTATGTACATTAGTTTTCAAGTTTCACTTTTATTAAAGTTAAAATAAATCCATCAAAACTAACTGCAGGAGGTTGACATTTGAGATTTGACCAGATCTGGCTTAGAGATTCAACTCTTGCACTCTACAAAAATGTGAAAGCATTGCATTTTGCATTGTACTCCGCAACACAAGTCTAAAATGAAAAGAAATAGTAATAAAACCAATTTCACCTAACGTAGCAGCACATCATGGGTGGCCAGAGGAGCTTAACTCGAGCCAGATCATTAAGCAAAGAATTTAATTTTATGAAACCAATTAAAATCGTTTAATCCCCCGGAACCAGGGATGACTTTGAAGACTGGAAGCTCATGCAGGTGAACATGTAAGATTTTATGAAAAAGTGGTCTGGAATTCGACGCCTGACAAGGGGTAACCACATTTACTCAAAACCCAATGTGTGAAGCACTGAAACGAGGCGTTGTATGTTGATTTTAGAATTTAGCTTCGTCTGGTGAAGTCAAATAGAATGTCGTTCATTCTTAACATTAGGGGTGAAACAGTATTAAGGTACTCGCGAGTATTTTTCCAATGAAGAGAAATGCTACATTCCAACACGTCTCACCGCCGATAATCAACCTTATAAAATAATCCGCTCACCTTCATTGCAATAGTGGCGTAGGGAGGTGAGACAATTTTGGGGTCCTTTAGACTTCCCATTAATTCTATCAATTTTTTTTAAAATATGCCAGTCAATTCTTTAACACGCAAGTTGACTTTCTTGAGATGAGCTTGCGAGATTCAATACCCTGTTAAGAATTAGTCCGGAAATTAACCCCAACAATTCATTCACTTTGACTTGTTGACTACCATGTTGTGTCTATCTTGTCTGGTTAATTCCATTGGCAAAGTTTCTGGCACAAAAACACGTTCACAGGATCACAGACATTAGATGGGATTCAAATCGAGCGAATTTATTGCAAAAAATTATGTATGATCATTTCTTATACTTCGAGGCACGCAACATGATCAACAGAAGCATCAGGTAGTTTGGAGGACAGGTTCTTCAAAATATAACAACGAACTTAATCTCAATGTGCTCGTAAAAATCGAACACATTGTGGAATGATCGCTCGGAATACTTTAGACTATAAAGTGAAGCGATTCCGAGCGACCACTTATTAATTTGAATTGGATTTGTGAAGGTGTACAGAGAACCAAGTGAAACTAAAACCATTAAAATTAAAATGCAAATTATTCCTGCTTGCATTTCTACAATTTTTAAATTGCAGAAAATAAATTTGAAGCACATCACAGCAACTGGAGAAATTATGAACAAATTATGCTGACACACACACCACCGTCTCGAAAAAGAACCGCTCTAATTCACTTTCCTATTGCCTCAGAGCAATTCATTTGTTCTGATGTTTGCAAAAGAATAAATACTCTCGAAGAGGTACAAGAAATGAATATCTTGCCAACAAATAAAGACGAATGACGGACGGAGGTAGGAATTCTTAACATGTGTTTTAAATATTTGCTTCTGCTATTGGCATTACTCTGTATTGCTTAACCCATATCATCAACAAGAACATAATATGCATTGTGTATATTCCGAGAAATGAAATGATAAACAGTTAGAAAAGTATGAAAGATACATACGTAAGGAAGCTACTCCCAAAAATTCACAATCTCAGAAGCAGTCCACATCTTATGTAAAGTCACACGCGACGTTCAGGTACGCTACAAAAAATTGTCAGAATTTTCTAACAAAGTTTGGTTTAGAATTTCGGGTCATACTTTCATTGTTTCATTGTGCGCTTGGAACCCAAACCCGGAAAGAACAAATTGGCGGACGGGTAGATTTGTTTTCCTTTCACTTTAGAAAAACATAAAACCAGCCAATAATGCAATACCGGAACTGGGTGAAATGCCAAAGTAAATACAGTCAAACTAATTGTCAAAGTAGTTTGTTCGGTTAACGAACCGCAAGCCAGTATATTATGAATGACTAATCAAACTGCACAAAAGGAATGCATCATTTGAATTTGAATCTAAATCAATTACGGTAAACGTTAGTTGTCGTAAATATCATTCATGGAAATCGACTTGTGTGGAGTTGTCATTTGTCAATTAACACACGTTTGATTTTTCATTCTAGTTTTTGTCGTCTAGTACATGCGTTGCTAACTTTTACGGGGAAACTCAATCGGGTACGGGATGAAAAATTGATTAACGTTGGATTTTGAACTAACAAAAAGTCATGCAAATAAAATAAAATTATCAAGTTGTAACTTGGACAACACCGTAATGTGAGGTTATGAGAAAACGAGGGTGACAGATTGGGGTTGATTGGCTAGCCATATTAGACAACAAAAAATTGACACATTCAATCAAAAATTTAAAGGCGTTAGAAGTAGAAGAGGTTGTGACCGAGATAATCACGTGCGGACTGACTCGATCCCAGACTTGACAATTTAACTCCAAATGACACATCATAGGGCAAACAGTCTATCAAGCTGAACGAACCTGAATTTCCGGTTCAACTTGGCGCATCATCAAAAACTCGACTCATATCCCCTAAAAACTAAAATTGTCTACGTTAGACTAGCTGGGTGGTTAAGTTTACTTTTTTGTCTTTGTGTATGTTCCACTTAAGAAAACTCTTTTTTAGGCTCGCCTTCTCATTATCTTACATTATTTATTCATTGTTACCACAGAAGAGCACTGACAGACAGCACTCGAAGCGAAGTTCTAATTAATTCCGAGTTTTTTCTGAAATTCATGTAATCGTGGGACTAGCGTCAGATTTGTTCTACTCCACAATTTGTTCACGTTCTAGTCATATCCAGAATCAAATCGCATAAATGTATGTGGCCTCATCCAAGTTTCTAGGTGCACAAAAAAAATTCAAACGTCTACTGCTTGATCAGACCATGATTGAAACTTTTTATATCAAATTTATTGCACCTGATGAAGATTATGCTGATAAACTGTACCAGATGTGGGTATTCTCTCAACTATCAAATCTGATTAATAGACAGTGTGATGGGTTACACCAATTGAAATCTTACAAACACGATCCTAACAGTTTTCTAACCTATCTTGAGATTCGCACGAATTTGGATTCCATTCGTACTTATGAAGTTGTCTGTCATATTAGGTTTTCAGTTTTTACAGCACATGTGGTTTCATGAAACATTGTCGACCCAGTCACACCCTCAAAACCTGACGCCAAATGGTCTTTCTTGAGTTGAACCGGGCCAATTCGTGCACAAGGCACATAATTTCTTACTTACTACGAGGGTATACCTTTTTTTTTTCTCTTAATTGCGGGAAGATTCTCAAGAAGAACGTAACCAACATAATAATCTCAGCAGTAATATTACCCCTTTTTTCACATGCCATTCCCATTTGCATTATACATGATTGCAGATTGCACTATGACTATACGAAATACAACTACACGTTCTGGCAATGAATTTGAAGAGTCAAGAAAAACGAGTCCTCCTTGCAAATTTATTGCCTGACCGACCGGCTGGGTTCCCTCGCAAGTCGCAACGCAATGCTCGTTCCCTTTGTCAAAAACACTTTGTTTTCAACAGAAAAAAGTTTTTCGCGCTAAATGTTTTTCTTCGGTTAATGTAATGTAGGTAGCGTCATGAAAAAAATAAACAATGTCTAACTTGACTTGATTTTATGCAAAGGACTACTTGGAAGAACCCGGTAGTTAAGTGTTGAAGAAATGTCAAAAGTAATTGATTGTCAAATTCACGCTGTTAAGATCTCAGACGGAGCGCAATGCAAACGTGAGTGGTCTTCCATTTGAAACCATGAAAGATGCGTGTGAAAAAGTCATAATTGTGAAGTCATTCCTTAAATAATGACGATAAATGTGCATGATGCCATCGCTTTGTTATGCACAGTAAGTTATACGACTATCCCGAATCGAATAGCAGACCCATTTTTAATCAAAAGATCGATTGGTCCTCAGTTAGTAAATAATTATATTGATTTGAACTTTTAAAAGGGGGCTTTTAGTCGAAAAACATTCGCTGCTTTTTAAAACTATGAATTGCGGGAAAATCTTACAGGAAAAATGTAACAGATTTTGTAACAGAAAATGTAACAAATCCGCAAATGTTTTTTGTTTCTTCATCACGACATTGCTTAAGTCTTACTTACAATGACAATTAGCTGTACTGGTTGTACGACTGGGCTAACGTAAAGTCAATTCTAAATGAAACTTAAAGTGTAAATTCCTCCACCCAGCTTTCCTTGGAATAAATTCTACGTCCCTTAGCTTAGGTTTTGCACTCGGACTAATTACCTCGACTTAAAAACTTTTGTTTGTATAAAGAGCTTCAACACCAAGGAAGCCGGAACTCGATCAGTAAGAAATGTTTCCACTCCCTGCACAGCCCGCACGCAATTATTTTACTTTTCTTTCCTTTTTGCAAATTCTTTTGCCCGTTGGAGAATCTTAAAATCCTTTTCTTCTCTACATCTCAGCGGATGAGTGTTCAGATGAGATTCTTGCCTAAATTAATTACAAGAATTCCTAATATATCATTCAAATACAAATCCTTTCACTGAGACTTTGGCTTGAGACGATTCATTTAAATAATGTCATGGGACGATGGCGTGCCATGCCAAGGCTTGACGCACGTCTCTCGTCTGAGTCTCCCTTAATGGAAAGCGGAAAGCAAAAGTAATCATTAAAAAAACTATGAAATGATAGAAAATGCCGTGTTCGGGACAATAAGCTAATCAAGTCTTCCAAAAGTCCCATCTGGGACGACGACGATGCTTTTCTTTAAATTTCTATCATCTGTCAGCCAGATTAGAAGATGGTCTGATCTGACAAGGAAAGCATTTTGACTACAATATTTCATCGATGCAGAATATTGAACTGTTGAGACTCGTGTACACTCGTACAGGTTATCAGTAAGTTTGAGTGTATTTGAAGAATTGCGGAAATAGAATATCTAATACGATGGACAATTCAAAAATAAAATACGTAACGATAAAACGGGTTGACAAACTCTCAGACAGTGACACAAGTAATGTTTACATTGATTTGAATAGCAAAATTCCGATGTTCATCATCAGATATACAAATATCGTAATTTGACTCGAAATTTGCAGAACCGTAGTAATCTCTATAATATTTTTAATTTTAATGAATTCAAAATCGAACTATCATGACTTATCTGATAAATTGTCATTTACATGTGCGTGTGTACTTTTCAACTCAGACCAAATGGTACTTGAAGTATACAGTACAGCACAACCACATACCACATACATATTGATAGGCAATAATAAAGCCAAGTCAAGCTCCGTTAGGGTTACAGTTACCGCATGTAATGAGTGTCCCTTGTCAAAAGTCCTAATTTTCTCGCACGCATTACATTCAATTTCAATAACTTGGGTTTGTAGCTTAGACTAAAGAATTATTCCGCCTCCTATAGGCGGAAGAATCTCATTAGTCTAAGGTTTGTAGTATTTACTTTTAGTATTTCTGTGACAGATGGAACGGTATAACAAATGAGAATATTTACAAAATGCAAATGAACTTACCACAAGGTGTATCCAGGTATCTGAATTTAAGATAATATCTTAAATGTACCTTAATTCTTCTGTATTATTCCAAATCCAAAATTGCGAATAAAATGAAAAACCACAATAGAAGAAATAATCTCACGAGAGATCTTGACTTCCACACAATTACAACAATGAGAATTGAAATTATATGTGATGTGCAAACACAATTTTCACAACATTTAATTAATCTTCAACAATGAATGAGAAACCGCGAGGGATAAATCATGGAATTAACTCTCGTCAAGTGATGAAGATTTTTTGAGTAAATCTTCTCTTGTAAATCCGCTTCTTCACAAACTTCTTCCGTGAACCGAAAAGTTGACACTTCGCCGCACCTTGACCACTTATCTTGTACACACGCTACACATGCACGCACGTCGCACATGCACAATTGTAGTAGTATGTAAATTATACTTCTGAAGAACTTTTTTAAGTAAATAAAATATTATTATGAACAAAAGAGAGTCAAGTCAGGCAGATGTAATTTTATTTAATGTGTAATATGAGATTTTGGATTGGAGAGCGATCGTTGAACTTTTGACGGTTAAGTTTCGTTGGCAGTTTGGCTTTGGCAGTACAGTGCAATAAAACCTTCAAGAATTGCTTTCTCTTTAGGCCAATCTCTTGATGTACGGATGCAATTATTATGTACGTTCGTTACCACCACTTAGTTCAACTGATAATATTTTAGGTATATTATATGTGGGACTGTAGAGTGAGGGTACTCAGAAAATTAGTTTCCTTTCTAAATTACAAGGATTAATTAACCCTTTTTCCTTTTTCATTCATACACACGTTTAACATCCACGTTTTTGATCTTATCTTTGACGGTGGACACGGATGATTTGACTCTTCAGAACATTCAAGAGAGTTTCTCGTGAGCAAAGTAAATAATAAAACAACTGAAATTACTATTGCCAAAAAAGAAATCGTTATACGACAACATGCACTGTACGAAATTTCCTTGCATATGAAGAAATTGTCTGTTTTTGTTTACTTAAAACAGAAAATAGTGGTGTAATGTTGACGAAACGAAATTCACACAAAACAATTCAACTTGACTAATCGCCGGTGATAAGTACGGTGCTCACAATTTGTTTACTTTTAAATGTTGTCAATAATGGCAGAACTTTTGTATAAGTGTGCAAGATTAACCGCTCATAGCCCGGAGGCAGCAGTAAAACCAGCCGGTGAAGGCTTAAAATCTTGAAAACCAGGTCATCGTTCTCAGATATCCCGTAAAGTAACGAAAAACAAATTGGACTGTCCTGTCCTGTCCTGTCCACTGATCGACTATCCAGTCCAGTACGTGTGCTTGTATGTCGGCGTGTGTCCTGTGTCCAGTTAGGACATTATTTACCAAATAATGCTCGCAGATTCAATAGAGTGCAAAATTACACGAACAATCAGATGTGTCCACTATTCATTCATTCCTTGTTGGCAGTTGCCATTATGTCCAAATCACAACAAAGGCACACACATGTACTGTAAAGTGCAAATAAATCCAATCCGTTCCAGATAAATAACGTGTTTGCTTATGTCAGGTGGAGTCCATATCTTGAAATGACAATTGGCATAGGAAAATACCGTCAGAATGACTGAAATGAGTTCATCCAGAATTCCAATGCATGAATTCCAATATGTTTTGCAATAGCTTGACGATTTTAAATATCCGGATGATCCTTAAACGTTTCTGACCGACTAGTTTGCATGAAATTCATAAAGTGCAATCGCATCGAAAGTTGGCTTTGGATTATGATTGCCTGGCTCTCTGCCCTTTCCGTTTTGTCGCTGTGATTTTGCTGAGCCTGACAGTTCGTTTCGCAAGTGCAGAAAGTACAGAATCGAATCTGGATTTTATAAATCTGACGTCGACGGTTGTTTGTGATTTGTATGCCTTTGGATGTTCGTATACAATCTTGACAAGTTTCGATTTTCGACTGAACCTGGTCGGTATTGGATTTCACGATTTGTAAACTTTGAAGTCTGTGCACTGTATTGTATACGATCGATGTAAACTCAAGTGACCTATCACAATTTCCAAAAATACGTGAGTACAGTAGGCACGGCAGTCCAATCCGAATCCGAAAGAATAAAATAGAAAAACGATTTTCCTATTGAACCCGGAGAGAGCCTTTTCAATACTTAGAATTCAATGGAACTCGCGAACACTACAACACAACTGCTATGCTGTCCCACCAGAAACTCCAGAGAGCAATTCAGAAATTGGGCAATACACAATCGAAAAAATCTAGCCAGAGAAATGACAGTTTCAGAATTTTCACTTTTGTGCTTTTGGGGCTCGGACTATGTCGCGTCGATCGATTAACTTATTTGGTTGAATGTCCAGGAATTCAATTCAATGGATAAAATATTCAAAAATCTTTCTTTGGAAAGTGTCCGTTGAAAGTTTTGAAAGATTTGTTAGAATGAGGGATAAGGTGAGGGCCGGGAGGACGGCTAAGATAAGACTAAACTTACCTGTCTGTAAGGGTAAAATTTCGTTGATCATGGACTTGAGGTGTACAGGTAAGTTGATTGCATTGGATATTCTATAGTACACAATGTATTGGATTTTACGAGAGTTGAGCAACCATCCTATATAAACTCAGGTAAATTCTACTTACTAGTAAAATGTGGGTGGAGGGATCATTTGAAAATACATTACGGTCAACCGTTCCTTCAAACCTTTCAAATGCAGGGTCCCAAATATGTAATTGAATAAAAATGAGAGTTTTGAAAGTCAACTTACCAGATTCAGAGTAATTTACTCTGGAAACTTTACTGTGGAAAGCAGTTAAAATCTCGCAAAGCGTTCTTTTTCTTCGGCTCGGTCATAATCACAAATTGAGCGAATACATTTACCGGCGCTAGACTTTCGATAGCAGACTAAACATCGAGTAGTCCTAAAATATTGAATTATTGTACTGAACAAGGGCTTCCCTGATACACATTTGAGTTAAAAAGCCGAGAACTCGTTGAGAAGTTCAACGTTACTAGCGCTCTGGTTTCTAAAACAGATAATATGTCAGTTAGAGATTTACATTGAACAGGATATTCGATTCTAGTGATACATCCGGATATCACGTAGCAACTACGGACTCAGCTGCACCAAATGGTCTACCACACATTTGAGACCCCGTAAATTGTATTTTACCTATGAAAAGAATCCCCAAGTGGAGTTGAATAGAGTGAATGAAGGGGTAATATGGATATGCCGTCGTAATATTACAAAAACATTTCAAAAGACTGTATATCTATAAGGGTTGTACTCACTACAACAATAGACAGGTAGTTCCACAGGTGTATTCCACCTGGTGCGGTATATATATATGTGTTCAAGATTAAACCTAACGATATAAAGAGTTCAGTCGTTCTACCCTCCAGCATATAGTGAGGAGTGTAGTAGTATTCCTCGTACTCGAATCAACCCTGTCTACACCTGTTCAGTACATCGTACATTTTTACAATTTACACCCTCCACCACCCTTATTACGATCAAATAGAAAGGTAAAAAGGGAGGAAATATTGTGGACTCAGACATCAGACTCTGACAAGGTAAACTCGTGAGGTGAACCCTGCGTTTCGACCTCTGACATATACTGGGTGTTAGAGTCACTTATACTGATAAAATATCGGTGCTTACTTTTTTGTCAATCCAAAATGGGTGTCCTCCAGAGGTCACCAAAGGTCATCCCCCATGCCCCTTAACGTAATGTAATTGGCTCCTTTTCTTGGATGTGGTAGGCGTTTCCATCATGGTAGG